>JH153612.1:181076-194080 GCA_000226015.1 Mnemiopsis leidyi | reverse complement strand
CTGCAGGTGTGGAGATTGGAATATGAGAGGCAAATCTATAGAGTGAGGGCCTGCAAGAATTTTTAAAGCTTCTGAGGAAAAACTTAGGAAATTGGATGTGCTTTTTTGAACATTTTTTGGGCATACATGACAGATATGGACATACAAATTGATATTAAAATATATTACATGTTTAATGTTTAATCTATTTTATTGATGAAAATCACTTAATATTAAAACACTGGATTGGCCTTCTATGAAAATCTATAATTGAGAAATAAATAAATTACCCACTTCTATTTAATTACACACATAATTTTAAATACACACATAATTTTAAATACACACATCATTTTAATGATCATTTTAAAAATCTATACATCTCATCTGGAAGTTAAAAACTCTGGTCACTCTAAAAGGTCTCATGAATTATAGATGGATTAGGTACTAAATTTCTGATACATCTTAGTTTTTATGATAGCACTTATAACACTATACAATATAATAGAACAGAAGTCAACACCTGGTTACCTTTCTACCTCTGGGGTTATAAAGAGTCTGTGAATCCTGTATAGACAGGTCATGCTAAAAAAATCGAGGAGGCAAAAGTTAATCTTTAGTGGCCAAATGAATAACCGCCAATTTTCTGAGCATCAAAGTCATTCTCAGTCCAGGAGAGTGCATCTCCTGCATTTTGAACAGAGTGCAAGACTTTTTTAATGTTTAATTTGGCCAGGCTTATCTTATATGAATAATCAGTAAGCTTGAGTTTGGGGGCTATTGTGTTCCATAAAGTTGTAGATCTTGAGATGAAGTCATTTGTTCGACACGAGGATACAATGAGGGTTAGTTCTTTCCTGGCAGATTTGTTATACAGATTGTATAGTGATATTGGTGTACGTAGCTTGAGGATTTTAAATGTTTCCATGAATGTGTGGTATTGATATTGATACAAATTCTGCTGTATTCCAGGTAATTCACCAGATTTTAGATTAAGCCATGAATGAGTTGGCCTAAGAAAATAGCCAGCTAAGGTAGCTGTTGAGGAAGATGCTGTAAACTGGCTGGCTGCTTCAGTTTAAATAGCTGTACTTAATATCACTCAGATGGGGAAACCAATAAGCCCACAAACTTTGTTTTGATTATGAACTAAAAATTGAGTTATTTTCCCACACAAGATTTGTTCCAGACATTAAACACAGGTATTTCAAAAGCTTCTGAATTAAGTTAATTTTCATGGGAAGCATCCTGGAACACATTAGTAAGCACCAAAAGTTGTATCTAAATTATCCAACTAAGATAATCAAGAAAAAATGTCAATTGTGTACCATTTTAACGATCCAGAAAGTTAGGATAATATAAAAACAAAATATAAGCTCTGTGGATGGTAATCCCATTACAATAGTGAAGATCAAGCTATTTATAATTAGCTGACAGTATTTGGGAAGTTTTCATAAAACAATTGCTACACTTTGCGTGGAAAATCTCCATGAGTAAATTTGAAAAACTTTCGAATCATTTCAGTGCAGAGGTTGACAAGCAGGACCACAGATGGCCAGGATCCATGGTTTGAATCAAGAGTTCTATGATGCTTGGCGTAAGAAAATTCATAAAGATAAGAACAAGAGCGATAAAGCCCAAATTGCCTTCTCACTTGCCAGAAAAAATTTCAAAAATGAAGTCGCCCAAAAGATGCGAGAAACTTAAAATGAAACTGATGATTGTGCTCTTGTAACAAAAAATATTGGTCCTATGGGCTATGTCAAATCAAAAACTACCAGTCAGCGGATTTCAGACTGTTTTAGTTACAAGGGCATTGTTAGAAACTGCCCCGAGGACCAAGCCAATTTATTTTATTATATTTTATTCTTTAACCAGTTTTCTACAACTTCGTTATATGACATTGATATAGATTACTCCGATGATCAGCGATTTGATATTGAATTAATTCAATATCAAATCGCTGATCATCGGAGTCATCAAATTTGACCATGAGAGGATTCGCAAAATCCTCTCCAATATAAATCCTAATAAAGTTTATGGACTGCGGGTATACATGGTAAACTTAGCACGAAATAAGGACGGACACGCGTCGTTGTTGCGGAGTTACCCGACTCTCACAGGTCTGTTGCTAAACAAGTATATCCTTACCGGGCGATGCGCGGCTCTCTCTATGCTCTACAACAATTAGCCTGAGGACCCCAAGCAAGTATATCTGATATCCCTGTGCGAGCTTAGCGCGAAATTATGACGGACGCGCGACGCAAAATTGTTGTCGCGGTGATACCCGACTCACGCAGCTAAATGCTAAAGTTTCGTTAGAACGTTAGACGGATATAATCTCGTCAACGCAAAAGCTCCTGCTCATGTGTGATGTGCGTCCCGATATGCGATAGGGCGCGCGCAGCGCGAGCCACAGGGCTATATTGGCTCAGCAAACAGGTTTGCAAAGCTGAACGATATCATGTCGTGAAAACATGAAAAGTATAAATAAACCGCTGTAAATCTGTAATCTCTGTGATCTCGTCAAACGCGACACAAACGCTCACATGTCCGTCCAGATAGTGCGCGCGCAGCGCGAGCCACAGAGTTCCACTTAATCAGGTGCTTACGCATGTTATGCGCGCGGCTGCTAGGCTCTGATCATGGCGCGCGTGACACGTGCACGCGCAAAAGGGCTCTGGTTAGCTTTAGATTTGACTAGATGATATCCGTCTACCGTTCTAACGAAAGGGCAGCAAACTGCGAGCCGCGCGCGAGTCGGGTAACACCTCGACAATGGTTAAAGCAACGGCCACAGGGCTATGTTGTTTTAGCAAACATTGCTTGCACGTGGGGATTTACGTACTTGAGGCAGATCAAAGCGACTTTGGCAACTTTAGTGACTTTAGCTCGCTATATAAAGATGGGACTGCAGTAGGCAGGTCGTGACTTCACAAGTGACAAGCGGGAAGACCCCTTCATGGAGATGTCCTGCTTTAAAGACCTCAAGGAGACCACCTTGCGTGGATGCGATGCCTTGGGGATGGCTTGGCCTTGAAAGCACGATATTATAGTTACATGTACAAGCTGAGGGCTTGTCATCAGATTCTGGCTTGATTAATCCTGGTTGGTCTTGGTTGTAGGTTGACTGCCAGCTAGGGTTGCTATATCATATATCAGGACGGATTCAACCCTGTCGATAAGCTAGCGATGCTTAGAGTTAGAGTTACATTTAGACGTTAAATTATTGCAATGTTGCTATGTTGTACTCTTTGATACTTGAATGATCATTTATCATCATATGCTCGTTTTATTGCTTTCAAGAAGTTTCTAAGGTTTACAGTCCCCTTAGATGTGAATTGGTGGTTACTGTTGGGTAACTAGTAGAGTTACTCACGGCCCTATTAAACTCTTAACAATGTAGAGGTCCGGTTTCCGCTCTACAGCGTGAAATTAGGACGGACGCGCAGCGCGAGTTACAGGGCTATGTTGGCTTAGCAACTCAGGTGACAAAAATAATGCTGCCTACCAGGGAAGCAATATGATACACTCACATATATGAGTTATAAGAATTAACATCCACGGGATTAACACGATCCAGGTACAAATAACATCCTAGGTACACTTATGAAAGCAGGACGAACAAACCAGGTCAGGCGCTAAAGCATCAGCACAGCACATGCACAGTCACACCGATAGATCCTCTCTACATATCCGATTCTTTTCATAGGGTGGAACAATCTAGGTCACACACGAGGAATTGTCACGGTGATACCCGACTCACGCAGCTAAAGCTGAACGGTAGACGGATATAATGAATAATCTTGTCAAACGAGGAATACTAAAATCAAGGAGTTTCGATTACTTCAACACCGCATATAAACAAACACATACCCGCTCATCAGGGGACATTCGCAGAGACGGATACTTCTCTGGAGCGTCCGTCTCTGCGTGTGCCGAGTCCGTACTAAATGAGTATAGATCTATTGGTTGAGGTTTGCAAATATATTAAAAATATAAGTCATTTAGCCTCGACCTCGATGAGCGAGCACTTGCCCCTCGAGCACAACAGCAAGAGCTAAGTGCTAGCATTGCAAGAGATATTGAGCTTCATGTGCCACCGCTGGCCGGCAAAAAGAAACATCAGTAATTGTTTGATGCTTGATCCTTCTGTGGTGCCACACTGCCAGTGCTTTGTTATTTTTTGTGTTACCTAGCTATGCATGAATCAGTGATAACATGGGGTTTTATTATAGGTAAGTGAAAATTATTATTCAAAGACAGATATTCCTAGCAGTTAAATTTTTAATGTAGTATGTTGTAATATGAGTTATGAGGTTATGAACATAAAGATCCTTGTCCTTTTAAAGTGAGATCTCAATCCTATTGTTAGCTTATCTACACATATGTTGCTGCCAGCAATTACAATTTCAGTATAGCAAATTGAGCTACTGGCCCTATGACAGCACATGAATTTCTTGCATGTTTATCAGCGATCAATCGGTTATTATCTTGAATCTGCTTATCATGTTTGTTCAAATATCTGCTCCGTACACATCATGTAGCTTGGTTGACCCACAACATAACACACCCATTAACAATCAGTGCACATCTCTGGGAGTCGAGCTTGCTAGAAATGAGGACCTGAAAAAGGCCCCCCCCCCCCCATTTGAAACCAGTATAGCATATTGATATTCCTCCCAAAAGTTCTTAATGAAAACAATAACTTTTTTAGTTTGATGTCTGCTCTGGTTTCCGGATCTCTCAGATCTCCCTGGTTGGGGGTGGAAGTACAGCAGGGTGGGAGAAAATGAACAATGTTCCCATCCCTTTGCAGCCTCTACTTTCAGCCTTGGTGGGGAGAATTGGTGCATGATTTAGGAATCGATTCCCAGATCTGCCAATCCTAGAGGAGTGCGCTAAGGGCATTTGCCTATGCAATCTTCTTTGGTTTACTCAGCCGAATGACTGGGAAACCGTGATTGATGGTTAAATGAGGAGGGTCTCTGTTGAAAGATGTAGAATCTTCCAGAAGCCCCTTCAGTATAACTGTAAAAGCCTGGGTACAGGTGTAACAAATACAAATACAAATAAAACCCTTAGTCACGTTTCTAATTCAATTGTCTGGTGTTGGACAGGATTAAAAAGCCCTGAACCTCTTGCATAAAAAGCCAGAATAGAAGCCAGAAAAACAATTGTTCATCTTATTAAGCATTATGGCAATGTATTTAATGGTTGCTAGTTTTGCAGTCATATTTTGCAACTTCAAAAGAATGAATATTTATGTAGTTTTATCAAAGATGTTTTTACAGTATGGAAAAGGCATATGACAAACATGATCTGAACAGATTTTTTAGTGGGATAAAGTCTAAATATGTGATTCCACGCCCTAGCACAAATATTCAAGGGAAAGTCACCTGCAGAAATGGGTCAGAATATATAGAGAAGCCTTACGATGCCTATGGAGGTAATTTTGATGTCCTTTATTTTTCCACCTGCACTCCTGTTCCTCATCATAGAAAGTTAACTTATTTCAATTTGATTTATTTTGTTATTTTAGTTTTGTGGTGCCAGCATCATAATTCATAAGCCCTTGCTAGATACTAGACAATATAGTTATGAATATTAAAACTAGATATACAATAACATATTTAGCTATAAGTAAACAATAACATCTTACCTGCAATAAGAAAATAGTATAATCAGATTTACTGCCAACCTTTGTGACATTATTTGAGCTGAACCAAATCTTTAAATGATCATCTACTGCTGCTGTCTATGAATTGTGCTGATTTCACTCTCAGTGCAGTTAGGGGCTAAATATTTATAATTTTACTATAACATTCCTTTCCTCTTCAGATGTCGCAAGCACACGAAACAGTTCTCGTTTGTCCCGGCAAAGAAACTATTGGAGTTGTGGTCACTATTCTTCTGTCACAAATCCCTACAGAAATTTGGGAGAAATAGTTCTTGACCCAAAGAAGCTGACTTTGAGGCACTTTAATTCACAAATGATAGACAAAGAACCTCAAGAGCTTGCTACAAGTCATCTTCTCAAATGGAAAAATGCTACAAAAGTGGTGTTTCCTGTCGTTAGATTGAATGTGAGGGATGTAAGTGTTTAGTTTTGAAATGTGGGTGAAGTAGTCATATAATTTTGTGTACTTGAAGAAATCAGGATAGCTCTTTACTGGAAAATACAAACCACACGTGGTTTTATTTTTAGTCTGAAATCCCATTTCAGGCATCATAATTTTGAAATTTTCTATTCACTACTTTTTGTCGTGGTAAATAGAACCACATCATTGAGATAGACTGTTCAAAACAACAATTGATTTGGAACTGTTTATTTCTCAGCAAGGAGTAATAAGAGGAGAATATGAGCAAGTTGATGAGAAAAGATCCCGCCGAAGGAGACAGGAGTTTGTAGTCCACCATGCAAATTGGCCTAAAATACAGTCCACAGGTCGGTTATCATTCTCTTTTTCTTGTTGTTATGGTATTTTTATAGCTGATTTTGACGATAGGAATAATAATAAGCATTTCTATTTCTACAAAAAATTCAATGTATGTAACAATATGTATTAAGGGCAAGGGCCAAGGATCAAAACGTGGGGCTTAGTAAATGGACTGCTAATATAGTTTGAGTTTAAAGTGTGTGATCAAAGCTGTACGTTGTTTATGTTATCTATCGTAATTCTTATGCTATGATTACCTGGCCCATGTTAGTTATGAAGCATGATACAAATTGCAATGTGTGATTTAAATTGCCTTTTAATCTTAACCTTCTAATATCATACTTCCACCATGCCAATAACCAGTGGTAATATTATTTAAATATCTATTAATAAGCATTGATACATACAGGAACTTATATCACCTCCTATTATTGGATATTATTCTACAGTCATCATACTGAATTCCTAACGGACTTAATCCCTAACAATAACTACAGTTAAGGGTTAGTGGTCCCAGTCCGTAGATTTGCAAATTTTTTCAACTTCTGCGAATTTTCATACCAGCCATACCCTACGGCTGCATCAAACGACAGTTTGATTTCCAAGAATAGTTTTGATATAAAATTCTTTTGTAACTAAAAATATCGTCTCTCTTCTACCCTATATCACCTTTTCTCTCTAAAATCGAATCGTCCTGATATCTCCTCTCTTCAATATACTCACCCCTTCTCCTGATCCTTTCAGCCCTGCCCTCTGTCTTATCATCACTGATCTCAACTCTTTTATATCTTCTTACGTATCCATTTTGTCTTCCTTCTTATGTCCTTTTCCCTTCGTCCCGCTCATTTTATCCTTAATTTCTCCCTCTCCTCTACTCTATCCTCTTTCCTTTTTCTTACATTTTTCTACAGTCCTCTAATTAAGTAGCTTTGTTGATTTTCTCTGTAGACTTGAAAATGCGTTTTTTAGGAAAATTTTTATCAAATATTTCGAATTGACACGTTCATATTCATTTACTCAATCGATGTATTTTATTTTAATATGAACGTGTCAGCTCGAAATATTTAATAAAAAGTTTCCTAAAACGCATTTTCAAGTCTACAGAGAAAGTCAACAAAGCTACTAAATGTGAAGAATGAGACTTGATAACTACTTGCTGCTATCAGAAACTACAGTCCTCTCTTGTCCCTTGTCACTGGTCTCTGTTCTCTTCCCTCTTCTCTGATTTCCCTCCCCACACTTCTTATGTGCCCTGCATACACAGACAACTCAACATTTAGTTTAGTAATTTTGTATTTCCTTATAAAAATATTGTTATCGCTTATAAATATATTTAATTACTTTGAATAGGCCATTGCATTAATATATATGCAAAATTCGAAAAAAATTGTCCTAAAGACGATTTTAATGGCAATAAAAAGACAACTTGAAACTGATAACTCTTGATTTGCTTCTTTACAGGTTGAATCGTTGAATTGACATTGCACTATCTTAAATTATTCATTATTATATGCTGTACTCTGTCACAGATTTTAATGTTCATTTTCAGAATTTAATAAAAAGTAATACATAAAATCAAAGTCAGGTCAAAAGTTTTCACGCTTCATTTCGACATTCTTGTCTTCTGTTGTTCAGAGAGTAGAAATGGTGATTCTTGTGGTTGCGTTAATTAAATTTGTTATTAAGCTAAATCCGCTTTTTGACAGTAACTTTATCAAGATCAAGAATATGTTTTTGCTCTTAAACTGACCAAGAGCTTGTCTCACAATAGTTCTTAGTAGGTATAGATTGAGCTTATAGCATTAAATTCAAAAGAAAGACTGTGGTTATTTTAACGTAAACACAAAATAGGAAATTCGAAAGTCTTTACTCTTTAGTAAGATAGATATAATCTTCTTTTCTGTTCTTCTTCAGAAGTTTCTTTATTGTGTGGTCTGGTGAGATAAATTTACATGACTTTCAATTAAATATAGTTTAATTATAAATATCAATAATGAAAAGATTACAGATCTCAAAAAAAAATTAAAAGTGACTTAGCACGGCTGGAATGAACTCTGGCGCGAAGTGGGATCTTTAAGGCTTTCCACTCCGATCAAGATACTTAAAATTTAGATCAAAACGAATTCAATGATTCTTGCAGGAAGCGAGTGAAACCTCTTTTAAAACCTCGTCACATTGTATTTTAGAGGGCTTGGCTTTCACAGCGGAACATATCGGTTTCACAGCTTTAGGGCAAACAATGCAACCTTCATGGGTACACTAGACCCTGCTGTGCAAAGAAGGTGTCGATAGTCTTCCTTAATCGTTTCTTTTATCCCCAGTTGCCAAATCTCAATCGTCCCAAGAAGACAGCCACAGCATTGTAGTCTTTGTATTGTTGCAGGCATAATGTATTTGTAATTGTATTTGATCAAACTTGGCAGCACAAGTATTCTGTGTAACACAATATCGTGCCGCAGGAACAGTCCTAAATTTTAATCGGGGCACCTTATCTAAAGCTAATGAGAATATGACAATCATACAAACAAGTCATAATAATTGCATTAATGTAAGAAAACTTGATTTATGAGGATCGCAGACGAAAAAATATAAGGCAAAAGTAAGGAGCATTAATTTTAATCATCAATTTGTATTTATAAGGATTGGTGAAGGTGGGATTTTAATGAGACCCGTGATGGCTTTAGTATAAATTTAATAAATAGCTTTAACTTAAATCCAAATCAGTGGATTGTATTACATAAAATATGATACCTTCAAAGTTTGTGAATTAATAGGGCCTAAATACATATGCATAAGATATGTATAAGATCTATCATGATTAAATCTAAATGACATAAAAATTCATCATTATAAAATGACTGTCGTCGTCTTTTGCTCTTTTAATTTTCTAGTTAAAACCTAGTGTCTTGGTGTAAAGATGATGAAGATTGAGAATATTCGGAAGATTAATCGTAAGAGATATTTTTGGTTAACGGTCACAAATTTTAATCGTATCATGTTAGACAAAGAGGAACGCTGGTTCGGAGGCGAATCTATAAACATTATGTATACCATTTGTTTCATCCTAAAAAAATTAAACTATTATAACAATCAAACATCTCCCCATAAATACCTGTTTCTGCAGACTATTATGATTAATTTAAACACTCCCCGTACACGGGATTGGAGCTGAAATAAGTATGTCCCTCCAAAAGCACCTTGAATGTTGTCTGCCCGTTCAGTTTTCGATAGTCTTACGTAGAGCTGACTATTAGTAAAGCAGAGGTTACAGAGGTTATTACAGAGACGTAATTCAACTTTAGAGTTGTCCTTTTAACAATACATTGTTTGCGAAATGTAGGGTATGGATTGATATAGTAGAAAAAGATAATATGATGAGTATGACAGTTGATAACATGAGTTTAAATATCGGTTTTATAATTAACCTGGTGCCTCCCTGTGATTTGTTGATTGACAAGCTGCTTTTTTCTGAAGGTGATGGTACACACAGTAAGAGGCTTAATTCAGTAGTTCTGTAACAGCATTGATACAGCATTGGTCCACTCGGGATGATGGAGATCCGACGAATATGTATGGCAGCCCCGTCAAGTTCCCTAGCGTCTATGATGTTCCGCTTCATAGAAGTAACTACGGCTTAAGTATATCTAAAAATTTAGATATACTTGAGATGTAAAATATGATGAAATTGATATTGGAGTAGCAACATTTTTACCTCCTGCCAAACTTTTCCAAGTCCTGAGTTTTAAAAGTTCAGGCAACACATTTAAAACGATTAAAGATGGAAATTATGTCTAAGATGATAGTTGCAAAATGTCATACCAATGTATTGGAACATACGTATTTATAATTTAACTTACTCGGAACGAGTCTCATTAAGTAAGATCGTAAGTAACAAAGTACGGTGTTAGAAGATAGCTTTGTCCAGTAAAGTACCAGGGCTTTCGCCAACACAAATTTGAATTGTAGGTTTTGTTTGTTGGATGAAGCCTCGATACAATCTTTATCCAGGATTCACGGAGCTGATTCTGTTATTGACTTCAGTTTGCATCTTTCGGAATTCGGTTACGACTTACGGGGTATCATAAGTGTTGAGTTCACTCTGAAATCAACATTATTTCGTATGCATGATGCAATGATTAAATGATATAAATTTATTCAGTGTTCAAATGAAATCGAAATTAGTTTAGGAATTTAAAAATAACCTAACCATTATCTCTTAGTTTTAGATTTCTCCTGGCTCCTCGGAAGTGTCAAGTTATTTATTAGTTTATTGAAATAAAGGAATTTCCACTTTGTAGAACGACACTTATCCTACTTCATTGGAATGTTTTTTCCTTGACTTAAACATTTGCGTTATGTAACCTGGTGGCTACTTGAGGATTCCCGTTTCCGTTTTTATTGTATTAACTAGCAAGAAAGTTCGTTAGTAGTTTGCCGATAATAAAGAAGTTGCGAGCTGGCTGAATTCTCTTCTCTGAACCTAAGGCAACTCTTGCACAGATAGCTTCTGGTAAAAACCTACATTATGTGGGTGTGAACGCGCAAAGCTGTGTAAACTCTGGTCACGTCGCATTTTTAGCTGCTTAGCTGGAAGGCGCAAACATAAAATTGTTGTAGCAAATACCCCATGTGCGCTGCGACCTTAACATAAACTCGGGTCGCGCGCATTTTCACGTGCTGGAGCCGTTTTATCCATGGGGTGCTTGTCATTCCACGACGGTAACGGGTAAACGATGTTGTCTCCGAGGATGTTGGAATATAGTCGAGTTTCAACGTAAATCAATCAATCTTATCGCAACAATGCTTGCTTAGATAATTTGTAATTGTCCTTCTAAACTACGGCGTTTTTCGAATTGCTATTGTTATCGTAACAAGGCTTGCCAAGATTGTAAGCAGGTGTCCTCCTAGACTACGGCGTTTTTCGAATTGCTGGATACCTCTAATCGCCGATTTTATAGTCGAAAACTCGGTCCATCAGTAAATACTATAAATGTATTTTCAATAGTATGTTTTCTTCTGATATGTAAAACTAGAATACGGTGTTGGAGATGTGTTAAACGAGAGCACCGTTGCTGGTATTTGCAATGGATGGGATACAAACACTTTTCCTAGGTTTTATGGTTCAGGACTCGTGTTAAATAAGTGGCGATGTTCTAATGCCAATACCAGCATCTTGTACACGTCTCCCTTAGTGTATGAACAACAAATTATCCGTTATTTCGAAACTACTTTATGTACTAAGAAATACTTTAAACTACTATATGTTAACAAATAGCTGACTAGTCCGTAGCTAAGATGAGCATTTAGCTGGAATCTCAAATTTAGGAGGTTGTAGTATTCAATATCCGTTTTAGTGTCCTCCGTTGCATATCCTGGTCCAGTGACCAGTCGGAACGAAAATGTGCCATAAATTGTAAACGATACCCAACCTTTAATTGTTTAATAACGGAATCACTCTTAATTTTAATCAATAGTTTTGATAAATGTCGTAATTGTCAATGTCGTGTTTTCATCGCAAAAATGCTCTATTATTTCAAAACCAAGAGCTATGTAGTTAAACTGTAATAAACGAATCGGAGGCCATTTGGTCAATAATCTATGAAATCGGGTACAATTATATGAAAACCCATTTGCTTTATTGGCCCTTTTCACGTCCTTCCGATTCTTTATAGCATTGTTTCCTTGCAGTGAAGCAAGAAAAATTGTCACTTTGTGAAGCACTAAATTGTTATAATTTCACTACATTACGCATTTCTCCTAATAGAAAACGGCCAGCGAATAAAGTATGAAGATGGACAATTCTTAGTACTGTATACATGTGGTATATATCTTTCTCACCGTCTCACTTTTATATGGCTATCGTTTGAATTACTAAATTATCATGGTCACATTAGCACATTTTGTATTTTTCAAGTGTCTAAAAGAGGACACAAATCTGGATTGCTCGGTATTAATGATTCTCACTTTAGCTATCAACAATTCTGGGTTTAGGTTCTCTTTTTGCTTCTAACTGATTGCAAACTGCAATATTCGAAATTCGAGGATGTTATCACAGGACTTTTATAGCTTTTCATAAAAGAACTATTTCATTTGATGACCTCAATATATCCACACATTATGTTGTAAAACATTTATTTCAACAATAAACAGAAGCCACCGCCTTTTAATTGAGGGAGGTATATGGCTACAATATTCAATAACTTCAATGTATAAATCGAATAAATTGAAATAACGGGATATAGAACAGTAACAAGATGTTTTTCAATGAATATTTTCCCTAACCGGGCATTTTAGTGGTTTAAGCAAGCAAATTAAAGTTTTTTGAGTTCGCTGCTTCCTATGAAGCCTATTGATTATACTATCAACTATATTGACTCTCTTCTCTTCTTATCTATACTTTTATCTTACGCGCTAATTTCAACAGCTCGTCGTTTTAACCTGATAGTACAATCGCTGTACATTTTCACTGCCAAATTGTACTCTATTATTGACGTAATCAGCTGATAACAGAACCTTCCCGATCACCGCTATGGCTTTCAGCACTCGCTCCAAAGCTGGCTTGAACGCCTCTGCTCAGGGCTATGT
>JH153612.1:155352-171644 GCA_000226015.1 Mnemiopsis leidyi | reverse complement strand
AAATTTCCCAACGATAAATACTGACGGTCAAGTCTAAAAGTTGCTTTTACGCACTGATATGTTGGTATTGTTAATAATCATTTCAGGAGGATAGATTTCACTTAAAATACTTTCAAATAAACCATGGTCGTTAAGGCACAAAAGATCATCTTGGTATCTGAAAATATGCTCTAACTTAGCTTAGCTAATTCTTCAACTTTGTTATCTTCATATAACTTGATAAAATGTTCATGTTCATACTGATGTAAATAGATGTTAGCCTTGTGAGGAGCACAGCTCGTACCCATAGGTATACCAATTACTTGTCTATAAATAGAATTATTAAGCTTAACGTAAGCATTATCGATAAGAAAATATATACACTCTAAAAGTTCAAATTTGGAAAATTTTAAATAACTACTATTTACACTATTTCTATCTGAAAAATACGCATTCTTTCCTGTTTGTTCCTCCGACCCGGTGAATGCAAGCAAGTTTGTTAAATTGAATGTCAAAAATGTTTCGAAATGTTCGGGCAGGAGGAGCGAGATAAAAAATGCTCAACTATGGGGTATGCACATTCTAGGTATAAATAAGGGTGCCTCAATGAAAATTATATCAATGTTAGTTTCCTAGCTAAACCCTTTTCTTTTACCTTTATTTTACCTGTGAAGCCAGTTTTGGACCAGCTGGATAATGTAGGTGTCTCAGCTGTTAAAGATTTTCGCTGAAACCATACCACAGCAAAAGTAGCTAATACTGTCTATTCTTGTCTATTCTTCTGTTTTGGTTCTTTTAGCAATTATTGTACGATTTTCCCGATTTTAATGCAGGTCTGGTATCACATTTTTAGTATCATTCTTCTAAACTCTGAGTAAGAAGCAGGAACCCTAGCCTAGAACGCTCTTTATACAAACATAACCTTCTTGTCGCTTTAAAATTGCAAATCAATCTATTGATAGTTAATGATTATCATTTAAGCGCAAATGAAAGGATATTAAAGATTTATTACCGACTAACACGTGTCAAGTAGTACAAGCGATAAACCAGAGCTTCTCCTTCATAATGTTCAGTGGAGGCAATGTTTACAGTAATACATACGAGGCTAGATGATAGATCGCAACTGATTACAGTATGATTGATTCATTTTGAAATTCTTGGTAATGACTTTTGTGAATGATTTTCCCCCTTAGGAATCCGCATTTTACAGGAAATAATTATAGGTCGGAAATGAATTTGACCATTACATTCTAGATGCTCACGGCCGCAAGATAAGAACTACTTCTGAGCTTCTGCAAATTAAAAGCTTATTTTGTGACAATTTGAAAATTGTGAGCCCAGCAGTTAAAAAACCGATTAAATACACTTACAGCTTCTTGCCGAGAATTTCATGACCTAATCATTTGTCAGCCAATCGAGTAACAAGCTTGTTTATTATCTCAGCTTACCACTTAACGAATTATTAGGGATCTTTGTTGATTTAGTTGCTGGCAAGTTTGAGAGATCTCCCTAGTTCGATAATATCGACATTTTTCTCCACTTTCGGACGTTCCGCAACAAGTTTCTTATCGAATAATGCTGGGTTTAATCACCTTCGCTACTTCTGTTCATCTACTTCGACCTGCTGATTTTCCCCAAGAGCTCGAGATTGTCAGTGATTATACTGTCGAACCTGAAGATGACATACTTTACACACTATCAGAAGTTTACTTGAACAGTCCTGAAACCGAATATTTTCACTCTGTTGAACACTCCCCTCAATACTACTTTGAGGATCTAGAAGAGGATGAAACTTGGCTTCTCCAGTCTCCTGAAAATAGCGTTGAGATTCCCAAAATTAACACGATTGCTGATTACGAGGAAATTGAACTCGAACTGGACGAATTTGATAAACAAATGGAAGGAACGTGGCTGATCGACGAAATGGATGATTTCTACGATGTGTTTGATGATCACAGGTCAGAGGAGGATGCTGAACTTAGTCAAGAATATCCAGCAGTAAATATCATCATGAACACTGTTCAGAACAGTCCAGAAAAGGATGTCCTTTCTGATTTGAAAATACAGTTTAAGCGACTTCTCGACCTTGGTAATTAATCTTTTACGTTCAAATCATAATTTTTACTTAGTTGCATTTTTCCTTGTCACATGATTCGATAAACATTTGACTTAAGTTATCACCATTGCATTGGTAGTTTGGTCTTAAGTTATCACCATTGCATTGGTAGTTGGGTCTTAACCATTTAACCTGGATCTTTTATAAATGTCTTGCAGGATATTTGGAACGAAGCGAATTAGTCGAGTCTCTGATGAATGGAGCATTTGATCACCTGCTGGAACCCAAACAAACCAAAACTTTCAAACTGGACGACAATCCGGGAGAAAACCCAGAACCCCAACAAATTCCTATACTTCCGATGCCTGAGAATTCTTCCAGATTGTTTACTCCATTGAAGAATAGAGACCCTGCAAAAAATAATGCCCTAGAAATTTTTCAACGACCTCAGATCTCCGACTTCAACCTCCCTATCTGCAACCTAGAATTAGACAAAAGAGAAATAAACAACATAGGAAATCTAGTGCATCACTTAGAGTATAAGCAAAAATCTCTTACACCAGTTCATATAAAGAAATCTCTTAGCCCTAGTCCAGTTGTAAGTGGTTCTGCAAAGTATCCGAGACCAGTTGAGTCTCCGGCAGCTCAAGATTTTGCGAGTGTGAGTGACACACTTATTGATCTTATCAACATCGATGAAACAACTTATGGTTTTGTCGATGTATCCGAAATTCGGGTTTTCGATCTTCCAACTATCGGCTCTGAATCAGAAGAAATGGGATCTGAAGTGGTTACTCAAGGGGATGACTCAGACCAAGAAAATTATATTAAAGATGCAGATGATAATTATATTTGGCAGGAAGATAATTGGCCCGAGTGGGATTTCAACGAAGATGAGGACTTGTATTTTTGAATTGACTCCGTTAATAAATTAACTGCAAGTGACTCTTATTCTCAATTAATTTAGCGAAAACGCTGATTTTAAATAATAATCGACCAAATGTTTATAACATATACAATTTTCCCTATCAGATCGTTAAGTGTAACTTTTGTTGATTGTATGGTCCTTGAGTCGTTAATAAGCCTACGTATCCTAATTTGTTTACTAAAATAATTTCGACAAGTTTTGGCATATCATTATGAAGCATGCCGAGCAAGATATTGATGATTTGCTAAATAGTGAAAGCTAGATTTAGATATCTTGATTATCGGTAATATGTGTGTAACATTCTGAGGCTTAACAACTTTTCATCTCAACAAGGTATCTTTCCATGTCTGATCTTGTTGGTGTAATGGTGTATTTGTTTTTTGATAGATATTGTATATGCTGGTGTAATTGAGTCTATAATTACACATTCTTTGTAGATTAAAGCTGTAAAAGCTAAAATTAAGATCGATGAAGTATAGAAAATAAGAAAAAAATGAAATACTCCAACGAGTTAACAACATAGACAAAATGGGTTAAAGAAGCGAAAGAAAACAAAAGTCAAGAAGAGATTATCATGAAATAATATGATTGAAAAAATAAAAATGAAAAAGTATGAATGAAAAAATGAATTAAAAATGTGAAAAGAACTAAAAATGATACAGATACGTTTATAGAATTGCTTTATATATAAAATTGCACTCGCATAGCTAGCTATGCGAGAGTTACATATACACAGTAAAGAGGCTTTTATTTCAGTATTTCGGCAACATATCACTTTGTTCGAGTCTATTGTCTCATAAGCTTTCCCTTACCTAAGGTCAAAATAATGATAAGCAGTAATTGGCAATGTTTGTCGAAATTTTTCCTTCATTTACTTTTTTACTTTTAGATATCGCCGCGGTAGAATTATATCCGTTTCTTAATGTGTAGCCACGCTGTTCAGCGCAATATACCCACAAGTAACAACGCCGACAGGGAGACAGTCACCATCAAGCTTGCTTGTTGGTGACTGTCGACAATGTTCAGGGTTTCAGCAACTATCTGCCGCCGTGAACAAGACCAACAAGCGCGTCTCAGCTACACGGGGGACGAACCCCTACTTCGAAGTAGTCGACACTGACTATGACATAGTGAGTTTTGCCTTTTCCACACTTTCTACCACAAATTTTTTCAGTTTATATGCCCTTTCTAAATCAAACCTGAAACGACTACATTTCTACGTGCTATTAAACCTGTGATTTTCTATTTTCACATCAAAATTTGATATCTTGCCCAGTATAATCAACTCAACCCCTGTATTCTTTAAGTGTATTATATCAGGGGTTTGATGACGCTCCCGAAAGTGGTCTGTTGGAGGACTCTTCCATCACACAGCCCACGGCGATAGACAAGTATGTTACAAAATTGTCTTCATTATTGATTTTTTTTTAAATTTGTGATGTGCCCACAGTCAAGCCTGACAGTGGTATCAGTATGACAATTATTTGTGTACCGACCATACGTCCCATACCATTCAAATCCGAGCTTCTTACTACTGGTACGGCGGTACGCACAATTATATCATGATCACTTTAAATTCAGCATTAAAAGAGATCGTACAATGAAGAGACTTGAAGCTTTTATTTACGTTATAAATTCCCTCTTTGCTATCAAAAACAAAGACCTGAGGAACAAGGTGACCTTCTTTCTGACTTTCAGAACATTTAATAGGTGTTAATTTAGATGCCAAGCTTTGATTTGAAATTTACAATGATTTGAATGAAAATATGTTGGTCTGGTGTTCAAATATTTCACGTCAAAATGTGTCCTACAGCGACCAGTGCAACAAGAAAAAGAACAGAGAGAACCGAGCATTGATCAGGTTTCTGCAGATGAGAAACCGGTCGGATCTCAGAGAGAAAAAACGTTTACTGGAGAACAGTCCACCAACAAGGGGTAATTCTAGGTTCATTCAGTAGCAGCACGATTTTCAAGTGTTGACTTTTAAATTGAATGAATTTATGAAACAGTTGCTTTAAGGAAAGGTTCTAATATGTAATATTTTACTGAAAAAATTCACGACCTTCATAACTTTTTTAATGAGCTAGGGTTGTCTTTATTGACTTGAGTCAGTTCAGCTTGCGGACTGCGGAGAAGACATTGTGTAAATTTAAATCTTCATAGGTTTACGTGGAACGACGGTATTCCTCCTTGGCAGAAGATAAAACAAGAAAATGAATTTCTTGCTGCACCCGGACTCGAACAAGGTTCATTCTTTTTTTCTATATTTATATGATTGGACGAATTGATCATTTTTAAAAGATGCAAGTGAAAAGCTATGACTGCGCCTAAAACTTCACGACGTTTGTTTTAGCCTGTCTATCAATAATCGCAATAATGTTTCACAGAGACCAGCGCACAAGAAAATGACAGGTATGATGCCGTATAAAAGGTTGCTTCCTATTTTATATCATTTTGATAATTTCATTGTCAATTTCATTTCAAATGACTTTATTAAGTTGTTTATTATTAAGTTGTTTATTATTAAGCAATAAGAGACGCAAGTCATAAGAATCACCAAAATGGATCAATTTCTTTATTTTCAGACCATTAACTTAAGTTACACCTTGCTCCACAGCAGTCCTGACGCCAAGGACCAAGAGTTCCTGTTGGGACTGAGAAAGGATTTTGTTACCATGCAAGAAAGATTAGACACGCATCTGAACTACAGGATACGCCGCATACTCAGGTTTGATGTAATAGAACTGAATGCAGTTGTTACCTTGGTACCTCCACGCATTGAAATTATGTGCCGCGTTAGCCATATAAGACATACCAATTTCCAATTTGCCCATGTCCCAAGACCTATGAAGTTTTCTATAGTTTTTATAATTCCCGCTAGGCCCATTCTCCAAAACGCCCAGCTTTTTTTTTCTTGCAGTCTCTTCTTCTTTCCGATCAACTGATATGCCCTGCAGAAAAATTTCGTTTCTTTTTTCAGTTCTTTAATGCCTTGTTTCTAAATTCTTTGTTCCCATCAATCAACCCTGAACTAAAAACAAAAAAATCCAATTATTACGATTAAAGTCAGGAATTCGTGTTAATTGATAAGTCCAAATAACAATGATAAAGGACAATATTAAAGTAATACGTTTGCCATTACTATTGCAATTTAGATTACATCGTTTTACCGACATACGGTGGAACGACCAACTTTTACAGAATCTAGAGATTGCACTAACCTCTGAAATCAACATTAGACATGGCGACAAACTGGTGTCCACCATCCCAGTACCCCGACCGCCCAGAGAAATTTCAAGGCTGTCGTGTTCCCGGGTGTACCCTTTGTAATTGTTTACAGTATGCAGACGTTGATCAGACTTCCCGGGGAAACTTCATTCCTTGTTCCATGCTCTTTCGGTATGTATTCCTTAAATCGTAATCAAGGTTAGATCGCAGATATCGTCATTTCAGTTTTAATAATAACTAGTTTTCTGACGTTGTCTGATTCTTATTTGAAGCGAATAAATTCAAATAATGATAAATATGGGTTTCATAAACACCTCTAAAAACTAGAAATTTGATATGTAAAGTATTTTCATTTTCTCTCAGAATGGTTGCTGGTCCATCACGAACTGACGACGGCTGGCTCGATTTTGACGATTTGGGATTTATGGACGTACAGGATGACTCCGAAGAAAAAGCAGCTGCAGAAAGGCGTTAAGTTTTTTTGTTTTTATCAACCATCTTAAACTTTTCAATTTTCATTATTGAGTTTATAGTGTTAATAACTATTGCTTTGAGGGTCAGTTACTTACTCTTAGCTTTAATTTCAATTATTGAAACAAAAATTCTATGGTTAGAACTGAATGAAGAATTTGGTATAAATGTCCGTGACTACAAGCTGATAAACTACTGGGAAGAGCCGGACTATGAAGGAGACGGTTGTCCGCGTTCTCCAACCAGGGTAAAATTCCTGCGTTTGCAGATCTACCATTATCTTTTAATTCTTATATTCAAATTTGGGCCACCTTTTGGACAATAGAAACATTCATCGGACCCCTAAATTGCTCTAAAAATATAATTTGAATTTGATTTTGGTTATCTCACAATAAGAAAATTGCTCATTAAATCAAGATAATAACGCCCGTCCATATCGCAGCTCGAAGACCGCCAGATGAGAGCCCGACCCAAGCGATGTCCCCTCTGTCAAGAAGTAGTGATACACCAGTACGTGCCCTACTTTGAGAAGGGCTGTTTCTGTCACGTGCTTCCTGGGGAGGAGTGCATGTGTGGACACTGTGTTTACCAAAGGAACCTCAAACATCCGGTAAGCCCTGACCCTGATAACATTCGAACCCCTTTGATCGTTTTACCTGATCTTTTTTTGATTTGCTTGTTCTGTATCATTAGTTTTCTGTATTATTATAGTGTGTACAAGTCTGGGTAAAAATTTTAGCTAAGTTTCAAAAAGACTGGCGGTGCCAGTGAGGCCTTGGAAATATCGAGGTCTTAACGAGGTTCTTAATGAAACAGGTCTCGCTCGTGACCACTGACCAGGGTCTAAACCCTTGTCAAAGCTGAGCTTGTGGTCACGAAGTACCACGGTAAACCGCACTTAAAAAGTAACTACATATAAGTAATATCATTTTGGTACGAATTTTTTATTTCACTTCTAGGCTATCACGAATCAGGACTGTCGGCTTATTATAGACAGAAACTTAAATCATGTTCATATATCTCTGGAATTCTAGATAGATAAAAAATTTTCTTCTGCCCCTAAAAACAACTCGACAAGTGAAAAAGGTGGTTATTTACACAAAAATGTTTTCCATGTAAAACATCTTCATCATATTTTTGTGTAAATAACCACCTGTTTCACCTGTCGAGTTTCTTCTAGAGGCAGTAGAAAATTTTCCAACTATCTTTTGACTTACCTCACGCGACTCTTTAACAACGCCCCTCTTACCTACTTAAAATGAGAGTCCATTTTAAAACAATCTTCTCGCAGGAGAGACTACAAGAATATTTGGGTGAAAGAAGAAAATGGGAGGAAGATAAAAAGAAGAAAACGCCCTCCCAAGAAGAACTTCACAAGAAAATAAAGGAGGGCTACGAACAACACCTTTTCAACAAATATTTCCTTAAGCAAAGTGAAGATCCAGCAAATGAGACAATTAATCAATCCGGCGAAGTTCTTGAACAGACCCTGGCATTGGAGGCATCCCTAAACGCCTCCATCAACTCTCTCTTTGACCGTAACTCCTCCGTTAGAATCAGACCTCTTCAAGAAACTCTGCCTCCAAGAAGTGGCTACTCAACCGTTCCGGGAGAGGAAAACCCTGAGGAGGTTGAAGCTCAGCTCCACGAGCAAGTCCGGAGAAACTCGCTCGTCACCGAGGAAATCGCGAGACGAGGGAAGACTGTGCACGGTGAATCATCGTCTACCAGCGCTCATACTGACCGAGTCAGAGAGCGTGTTATAGAGGGACGTCTGCATGACGTCAAGAGGGTTACTTCAGCTTCCAAAGTGGCGTCTAAGATAAGGAAAATGAGCAAACAAATCATGTCCAAGAGCTTGCCGGTATGTCTATTTTAGACGTCGAATAATTCTGGGTACATTTTGTTGATTTAATTTTTGACGAAAGTTTTGCTTTTTAAGGTTTTGCAGTCTACATGGTAAAATTTATGTGCTTAATTACATGGTAGCAGATTTAGACATGTCAGTGTGAACGCTTTTCTTCAGAGTCATCCTGAGGACTTAAACGAGACTGTAGTTGCTGGACCAGGAAATCCCCTTAACAACTCTGCACCCGCTTCCTCAGCTAATGAAACACATGTTTCGTTCGCTCCAAGCACTTCCCTGCCATCAAACCGCTCCGGAAACAACTCAATCCAAAACAATACAGTAAATGTAGGTTAACGATTTACTGAATACAATTACACCTTGAAGTATTACGTTTTTTAAATTTGATCTGCATATTTTCTTTCTTAATTTATTAAGTAACTAGGAAAATTTAAAAACTCATTACATAATGTCCTTTCGCTGATGTTTTTTGCTACATCACTTGATATTAGTTAAACTGTAAACATTCTTGTCAGGAGACGCTGGACAACATGTCCATTTTAGAAGCTCTGGAAGAAGCGCATCGTTCTCTCCTGGAGCAGATGGATGCTAGTCCTGAACTTGCTCAAGCCGTCCAAGTGGGTTTAATAGACGAACAATCATGTCCAATTTGTAATTGGCATTTTTTCTATATCTTTTACTTTAACTCGATGCTAGATATAAGATAAGTATTAGATCCACTAGAAGTTTGCTGCTGGCCTGCTGGAGTTCATTTCTGGTCGAGTTGAAAACATCCGCTAACGACAGTCAAATAATTAAGAATATTTCAGGAAGTTTGCCAAGCTGAGCAAGTTGTTCGAGATCTTAGTTTAAGCGGCAGTTTCGACCCTGAAATTGTCAACCAACGACGAAGACACATGGTCAACGTATGTTTAATTTTCATTAGAAGAGAAAGATCTTGACTTTTTGCGTAAACTTGCAAACGTAACTGGACATCTAGCGAGAACAAATAATTTGCATTTTACATTGACTTGTATCCTTTCAGTTGCGTAAAGCAACAGTAGCAAGCTCCGCTAATCAGAAAAGGATGAACAGATCTTGTCCTGCTTTCATGAGAAACGGTCTGGGTAGGAAAGCTAGTAGACACATGCCCCAGGTAGTTTATTCACCACTTCCACTTTTACGATTTTGTATAGTTTTACGGCTATTTGTTACCGGTCGCCTGTTACTCTATTAACCGGGTGTATAATCATTAGTATCTTTGGGCCCTTGCCCCTTGTAGACTATATTACTGGCTGATTGTCCTATCGATCGGTTCTCTTTTCTACCAAGATAACCGAAGCTTTAAATTACACTTCTCTCAGAACCGAACTCTACCAAACGAGCCACTCTTCCCAGGACCCTGTCCTGGTGACCTTGCACCTCAGCCAGCACCTGTAAGTAATAAGTTTCTTGTGAGTTATAGCCGGGGAAGAGTCGGAAACTTACAAGTATCTTCACTATGAATTTTAACACCAATTGCATTTGCATTGGGCCATTACTTATAGTTATTTGATCTGTTTTTGTTCTATGACTATGAGTATTGGTAAAATAAATGCGACTAATTTTTATTTATCAATGCAAAACTATTTGTTTTATTGTCAAGTTTTTTTAAGCAGGATGTTTAAGCCATCGCCAAATTTCAGAATACAAGTATCAGATCAAATGTCAGCATGAGATCAAACAGAGGCGCTGATCAGAGTCTCAACCAAAGTGCTCGCAATAGATCGCAACAACTTGTTAGTGGTTCTTTTTGTTTATTGAGTCCGCCTGTTATTAAGCGAAAAACGAGACTTTCCTAAGTTTACCTAGCATTTGACTTTGCGTTTTGAATTTAGAGGGTTACTGTGTTTTAATCATCATTCTTTCAGGATGAAAGTAGTGCCAGCATGAACAGTTCGTTTGATCCTGCAGCACTGCACGCTCGTGTCAGACAACAGCTGGTCAGTTGAATTATAGATATTTAAACTGTTTGCTCTGAATGGTTTTTAATTAAGTGCCAAAATTTTGGGTAAACTGAAGCTTGATTGTGAATTTCGACTCAAAAATTGAAATTTAATATATTGTGTAAAAATCGAGGATTGAGAAAAGCATAAAATATTCATTTCAAAACCTTGTGCGAATTTGAAGCGGCTATAAATGGCTATTTAACATCCTTAAATTTCAGAGAGATGTGTTACATAATTCTCAACAAGTCTTGAACGAAACTCTAAACTCCACGGCTACCTCTACACGTCATAACTCAGTTGCAAACCGCAGTCACGTGAGTTTGTTAAGTGTTAACAATAGTTGTCTTGTTTTCTTACGTCTACGTCTGTAGTAGTTTGATATAGTAATAGTTACGTCCTGTCCACAATCACTTTGTCATCACTTTGTCAACACTTTGTCACATATCACAAATCACATATCACACCTAGGTATCACTTTGTCACGTATCACACATCACATATCACACCCACCCAGGTGACACAACCCCCGCGTCCAACATCACTAGCCATGACACCATCAGCTCCAGACGAGTCTGTCCTAGATCCTGCACTATTGCAACAATCACAAGACCAATCACGTGCTGACACATCGCTTGCTCAGCCACAACCGTTCTCCCGTCAGAACCCCCACTACCAGACCAACTCGGCCAGCACGCCGACCACCAGCAGGGACCGGTACACAAGGTTCCGTACCTACATGGCTCAGAACAACGTTGACATGACGGTCATTGAGGATGGTAGGAATAACTCTGTTTACCCCAGCACTGGTAACAGTCTCAGCAGGATGTTCCCTAACGAGTCGAGGATAAACTCTAGAAACAACACACTGAGCAGCAGCACCGGCAGAGCTATGAACGGGATGTCCCACAACTCCCAAAACGTCACCCTAAACTCTACCAACAACAGTACCCTCCACCAATCCGTCCTGGGTGATACAACCCTAACCAACCTGGACGATATAAGCTACATGGGCGATGTTCCTGTTCCCAGAGAACTCTCCATACATTCCACCGTCAGAGAACTCCGTCAAGCTCTACAAACTTCTGTCGTTGAAGCCATGTACCGGCTACAACCAACCAATCATGTCAAAGATGAGTATCACACCTTACCTGCACAACGTGACTCTAAGTGCTGTACAAGGTCCGACAAATCCTGCTCGGGCGATGGGTCTGGTATTGTGATTGAGATAAACGCAAATCCGACCTTCGTTAATAATCCTAGCTCCAACAACACTGAGGGTTCTATGGTCGCTCAGATCGAGTCCATGATAATGGCTCGACAAAGGGAATTCGAGAGGCACATAGAAGCGCTTTGTCTACGAAAACTTGATGCTGCTTTAGCCAGGATAAACCAATGATAATTTCATAAGCTTTATCTTCATCGATTTTAGAATAACACCTTCATTTTGTATGAATATGTATAACCAGATTTATCGACGAAATTTTACAAATTTTACTTACATTACCAGAAATTTTTATGCAGTAATTCACAAAATGAAACAATTTTATCGAATTTATTTGCTATTAAGATAGAGATATTATAAAAATTTCTTTAACTATTCATTGCCTTGTTTTCTTCCGGAGTTGCGCTGTCTTCTGTTAGCGATAAATCACTTTTTATCTATGCTTGTTGTCTGGAGTTCAGAATGATCTATGTATGGGTGCTCTGCATGTATGTTTGTGTGTTTGTTTGTATGTGTGGTTATTGTGCCGTTTGCCATTTCTGTGTATAACATGGTTTGTTTACATTGCCATACCTGTAGATTTCTTTTTCCACAATGGACACGACCAGAGGATCGTCAAGAAAGCAAGAAGAGGCTGCACAATGGGTTTTAGAGAACGCTACCACGGGTATGCTTCCCAGTGAAATTCTAGCAAACGAAGGGGGTGAAATGTCTTCGTTTTTTATGAACGATCAAGATTTTAACAGCGATATCCTGTCTGTCTCCAGTGACGGGGAGGAAGAGAATACTCGGCGACTGCAAGAACTTCTGAAAAGGCCGGAACGACGAGATATAGATCAGCTAAGTAGGGATGACCCACCTTTTGTTAACACAAGAGCTGTCCAGAACAGAGAAAATGGAACTCTGGATTCGGTCTCTGTATCTCGTAACGAGCAATACGAGAATGACAACTGTTGTCAGGCAGTGTTTCACGGGACACCTCGGAGATTCTTGGTCAACAGTAGTGGACCTGGACCTCGCAGATATGTTATCGACAGCAATGATATAGGGAAGAGTCATTATAAACTCAGGTTGCCTGGTTTTTCAGAAGATCTTGATATTAAGATTGTTGCCCATCCACAGTTTGCTAACGATGCCTCAAAGATTCTTCAAGATATCGACTCCATGCTCCGTAGACAGCACGAAGATCTTGAACGGCGTGTTATGGACACGTTTGATCGGCATCTCAATTGATTTAGATAAGTTTAAAAGATTATTTTAGAGATTCAGATATGACAAAGGTCCCGAGTCAGTTTTAGGTGACAAAATTCGTATTTTATATAATCGATCTAACTATTACCATTTGTACAGAGATGTTATGAACCATGATGATTTTATTGGACATCATTTCCTCGCTCCGGATCTTCTGCAATATGTTTTATATTGTGATACTTTGTAGGTTCTATATTGTTTTACATACGCTGATTTGGCAAATTTCAGATATTTGAGTTTTTATAAGTTAGGGTTTCATTTACTTTTTTGACTATAAAATCGATTTTGTAAAAATATGGATTCCATAAATTGGCGAAGTTCAGTAATTGTGATTAAAATTCGTTTTTACTTGAGTTTGTCGTCTAATTTAATTTATTTTTCGTGAATAGGGCAATTGAAATTTAACTTACACCCTGACTCCCCACTTTCTCAGGTCCATGAAATGAAAGCGAAGTTATTGATGTTTGTGCATAACAGATAATGATGGATTTATGCTTTTACTCAAGCGCTAAAAATTTCGTCAAAAGTTTTTACCTGGCGGCCTACGTTCAAAACTAGTAAAAAATGACTTCTAGTAATATTGTCATAACAGTCGATGAATCCTCATCTCAAAGCATCGACGACCTTTTGTCTGAATCTCGTAAGTTTCTTCAGACGCAAAAAAGTTTGCATTCCTCAAATTCTATAAATAAAAGCCGCGAAGTGATTGCAGATGGTACTGATAAAGATTCTAATAGCCCCCGTTCTAACGCACCAAGAACAGCCAGTTCCGGTTCAATAAAACGTAGTACTAGCAGTTTTCAGGGCATTCTGAATCAGTCAGGAATGGAGCATAATCAGGACACTGAATCTGGAACCAACTCTTCTTCTCGGTCTGTAGGTAAAAATTCCAGCCATGATGTTGTCTCAGATTTTAAAAATTCACAAATTAATTCGAATCATTCACAACTTGGCCATGGTAACAGCTCTAAAGTTTTATCCAAACAATCAGTTCTCAGCTCCCAATCCTCAAAACCATTAGCGCAGAACATTCCACAAACGCCATCCAAAGAGAAGAGTAGCCATCAATCCATCATTAGCACTGGACATAGTAATGGCAACCAAAATGATCTCAGTGCTAAAAGTAAAGCAAGCCATATTAGTCAGACAATTCCGACGCTTCAAGTTAGTGAACCAAACTCCAGCTCGCAGTCTGTTTCAGAAAAGATATCGGCGTATCTCTCGAACCAAAACATTGTTCAGCAGTCTGAGTCATTTAACGAAAGTAGAGCATCGTCATTGAAGTTGAACACAGATAATAGATCTGTTAGTTTAGGCTCTAATTCTATTTGTTTTTCCGCGGTTTCGGCGTCTGAAGTAGGTGGTAACGCGACGAGATCAAAGGTCAAAGAAAAATCTCAGCGTGGAGTCGTGAAATCATCACTCAGTATTCCCAAGGTTGCAAGTTTTCAGCAAAAAAGTTTCACGGCTTTGAAACCATCAAATTGTAATCTTGACGATCTCATGGCACTTTCACAGCAAATAGTTGTATCGCCAAATACGTGTATTGAAAAAATTAACATTGCGAGGTCACGTCAAAGACTGCCTCCCGACTCGGTTGAGCGACGAGAGGGAAAGTCTGCATCTTTTACTGGTTTAAAGTCTGAAACAGGAAAATTATCTTCTGCATCATTATCTAAAAGTAAATCATCTTTGAGCAGCAAGCGATCTCTATCTCAAAAGATATCTGACTTATTGACGAGACGATCGTCAAACTCCGGGTTAAGTTCCAAAGCTTCCTCTTCCAGATCTTCTGAAAAAGACAAGTTATCAAAATCTCGGACCAGTGTTCTATCAGGAATGGGCGGTATTGAGTCACGTCATAGTTTCTCTGCTGTCGGCGTTGTTGAGACTAAATCATTGAGTGGCAAGATAAGTTCTTTGGATCAGACAGAGATCATTGGTAATGCTGTCAGCCGAGGTGAGCCTGCTGTTGGTGACAAGTCGGAGTCCCATACAGAGTTATCGATCACACCTAAATCTTCCAAATGTAACTCCGTGCAGCAATCTTTGAAGACCCTGTCCAAGAGTTCGAATTGCCAATCTAAGTTAAGTCACCAAGAAAGCAAGGAAAAATGCATAAAGGGTGCTTCTGAAGAAAGGTTGCCTTCAAAAAGTACTGTTTTGTCCACATCCCATTCGAGCTTAAACGCTGAATTTAGAGAAAGCATTTCATTAGCTACTTCTGAAAGGCCTAGTATAAGATCAGTTGCCGCATCACCGCCAAGTAAAATGAAATCATGTCAATCAATTGACAAATGTTCAAAAACTAGTTTTCAGCGTAACTGTGAGCCTCATTTAATATCAGATCATTCCGGCGATCAGCTCCGGCATGATAATGAAGCAAGATTTGTGCCCGATTTTAATTCTTCCCATCGCAGCAATGACGGAAGCCATCGTAATCGTTCATACGAAACTAGTACAAGTAGTTGCAGTCATGATATCGAGTCTGAGGATAGAATTGGAAATGATTTCCATCCTCCCGTGCGAAATTCCTTGTCTAACCTTGATCAATGGTTAGCTGATCGAAACAACTATCTGGACAAAATTCTCAACAGGATAAACAAACTTGAGTCTGATTCGTCTGCTCATTTACACCGTCATCAAACTTCCGAAAGCTCTAATGATGACAAGTTCAATAGAGTCTTGAAGATAATAAGACATCAAGGGCGTTTGATAAAAGATTTGGAAAATAATTTAAAGGCACACCAATCGGTTATTTCACACGTTCAAGAACAATCTTTGAGTAGCCACCAATCTATTCACGAAATTGGGTATTTGGTCAAAGAGCTCTATATATATTTCAAACGTCTTGCTGAGTCAAGTTCGGCAAACAATAAAAAGTTTAGTCAGGATATCAAAGATGTCTGCTTTACAGTTTATGCAGTGAAGAAGCAACTCGATGCTCTGCGATCATCGATACAAGATCATTCAGTCAGTTTGTGATTATCTTACGATCCTATTCTTTTACAAGACCAATGGTTTTTTGGCTATTTTATCTTAGGTCGTAAAGTAAGTGATTTTAGTACTACTGTACAGTGTGCATTGCACTAGATTTGTAAACAGATGTGTAAATTACAAAATAAATATTTTTTTAGGATTGTCATGATTTTTGCTAAAAGCGTAACTGTTCTTGCTAAAAGCGTGACTGTTCTTGCAAACCTTTACAGCTTTTGTAGCATTCAATGTCTGTAAAGTGCTGCTGTGGAATCTTAGGCAATTTGACGGTTTGTCGATGGACACATACCACACAGGTAACGCACACTTAATGGACACATAACGCA
>JH153612.1:134348-145280 GCA_000226015.1 Mnemiopsis leidyi | reverse complement strand
TATCTACAAGGAGCCATCTTGTGTAGGCCTGGTTCGCCAGGCAAAACTACGTTTTGGTCTTCCGTCTTTTAGTACAGTGTTTGGCCTATTTTTCAGAGCAGTCTTATTCAATTTCTCGGGTTCGAAAATGATTTTTATATAATTCACTTATGTATAACTCACTGTACTATTTGAAAAGTTTTCAATTAAAAAAAAAAAAATACATTTGAACAAATTTATTTAACAACAAATTCACAAACGTGCTGAGTATAAACACAGCACAGTATGAACGAATTACAAGTAAAGCACATACAACATAGTAATCACGACGTCATGCAGGCTCAAAATATTTGAAATAAGCCATGAAAAAACTCGTGATTGTGTTCAAACTTTTTTAATCATGCATCAAACGGCTGCGTCGATTTGAGTGTCTGCATTTGCACGTGCAGAACAATGACAATTAGTTGAAATTATGTCTGTTTAGTGGTTGCATTACATTTTGTTTCCTCATTCCACGAACTTCTTTTGCATGAACAATAAGAGACGGCACGCTAAATAATAAAATAAATAATTGATAATGATGCCAGCATCATCACACCTAAACTATAAATATCTTAAAAACTCTAAAATAATCATTGCCATTAAACCTTTTAAAAGTAGCAAACATCCAAGTTAATTGAAACTAATAGATGTTTAAGTTCAAGACAAAGAAGTTCAAGACAAAGAAGCTCACTCAAAACGAGTATAGATGTAGGACAGTTCCAACAAGTTGTGGAAAGAACGAAAAAAATAGTTCAATAGATCATGTATGACCATTTTGGCTATACCCAACACACGGTGACGAAACCATATTGACGTTGGGGCCGTCCTAAATCAAAAAATTTAAACCATCAATAATAAATCAGTAATAATAATATATAAAAATATAACACACACTACATTTGTCAAATTTAAAAACCAATATGTACTGTACTCAAACAATTAGGTATATCCGACCAAAGGGTTATCTTAAGAAAACCGTTATGCTTTATTTTGTTCTTCATGCACTAAAGATCTACCAAAGATCTTGTTTATATCTAAGTCCCAATTCTACTTATTTGCATATAAGAACAACTATAGTATGTGAGGCTTACTCTTTTTATAATATACCATTCTTTCCTCAAAACTACCTGTGTTATGTCTCTTTCCCTAAATCCTGACTTTAGCAGGGCTGTCCATTGTTCTTCTTTCTCTCACACCGTTCTGTTCTTTGAACTTATAAAAAATACCTCCCAAGTGGCGTCCCTGGGGGCTTACTGGGAGCTATTCGTAAAATTATGGCAAAAAAATCTAAATAAATAGTGAAGTTACTAAACCAAACACACAATTCTGCTAGTTGTGCAGTTAATTTTGCAAAATTGTCCCATATTTTTATGACCATTTGGCGCCCCCTTATGCAATGACTGCCCCTAGCGTAGCGGGGGCTGCCGGGCATCGTTATGCCGCTGAATATGATTAATAGTTAAATGAGGGTATGCACCAGGTAACCTTCAATAAAAGCCTTGGTACATGTGTAACTAAGGGAAATGCATAGGCATGCACATGGTTAATAACTATAATTTCAGGATGCAAAACATGTTGGGTGATGTAGCCATTTTTCAAGAATGTTAAATAAAACGCCAGTAGAAAGGTACACCAAAGGATAGAATTTACATGACATCTGTTTTAAAGGCTCTAGCGCTTTATAACAATGAAGCTGAAGATTCAGATGAACTGTCTTTCAAGATAAATGACCTTCTCGTTGTTTTGAAAGAAAACTGGCAAGATGGGTGGCATTTGTGTCAGGTAGTTATTGCAAACAAAATGAAATCTCTGTACTGTTGTAATTTTAATCTGTTTTCATCAGTCCACATAATCATCATAATGATTTTAGTTTTTATTGACTAGTATACTTAAACTCTTGATCTTCCTTCCAGCTTGGAGACAAAAAAGGAGTGGCACCTTCCAACTACTTACAAATTCTTGTCAAACCCATGAACCCAAATCAAAATGAAGAGAGTATCTATGACTGCCCTAAATCTCACAATCAACAAAGCAATGTCTACATCAATAACTCATCTGTAAAAAGTCCTGTTGATGGGGTAAAGTATAGTACAGTACATTCATAGAAACAATTTGATTGTTATTGTATGTATTTTGTCACTTACTTTGGTTTGAATTGACACTTTAATACAATAAATTAACTACAATGCTTATATTTTGAACAATTCAATAGCAGACATTGACTTAAAATTGTAAATCTATAATTTCAATATAATTTCAGAACGATCTGTATGTGTACTCAGATTATCAGAATATGCAAGGAAATAATGAAGAAGAGGAAATATACATGAACACCTCAGCCGCTGCATTGACAGATATGAGTAATTCCAAAGGCTCTCTAAGTCATTTGCAACCTTCACCAAAGCGAACTGCTCCACCTGAAAGAAGACAGATCAATTATCCTCCTGCCCCAATTAACTATAATGCAAGCAAGATACTGCAACATCAAACAAGTGAATACATGGACATGGACTCAGTTGCCCAATTAACTGATTACAGTGAAATCCCTGATGAGGAAGTCGGGAATGATTATGATGAGGTTCCAAATAATGACGTGTATGACAGTGGAGCTATCAATAAGTCCAGGTTAAAATGCGTTATTACTTTCTCCAAACCGTATGGTGTACTTTTGTTAACTGTAAAACTATGTTGCCATTCAGTATCATGGTATTTTCATGCAACATAATTTCAGTAACGAGTCTGTGAAGTATACATCATCTCAAATCTACCCTACAAACCGCAGTGATGAGTCTTTACATTCCACAAAGATTTCGTCAGAATCTGTTAGGTCATATGACTCCGGAATATCATCCTCCCAGCAAGGTTACTTGTATAATTTAACAAGTAAAGTTTAAATCCAACATGAAATACCAACAAGTTCTGGTTTCCAATCTTCAAGAATGTATTCCACTCCTAAAATGTATAACCCTCAGAATCAAATAACGCAAGAGATAGCCCTCCATCTATCCCTCAAAAGCAAGGTTCTCATTCGCACCTACCGTTGAGACACACAGAATCAGATCCCTCTGATATTTACATGGTTCCGCCCTCGGCAATTACACAAAATTCCGTAAGTCTATTTAAAAAATAGAAAATCTCTTTGTAAAGTTACTTTTCATAGGCCAGGTCAAAAATACAGATGTCAGTTCTGAGATTAAGTCGTGCGACCTTGCTGCAGCTAGTAATAAGTAATTAGAACATAGCATGTAACCTTTAGCAGCCGGGATATTAGACAAACGTAGGCCCGGACAACAGCTAGTGGTGGTGTGGTTTATATCGTGTGCGGAGAGGGTCCAACAAGCATAAACTTGGGGAGGCGTCCTGCTCTCCCCTTTCAAGCTTTACAAAGTTTTTATGTGTAGCCTGGGGGAGGGCTGTGTTAATATCCAGCTTGTTATAGACTCACAAGTTTGTTAAAGCTAGAAGTGTGAGATATTGATTAAAACAAGCTTACAACAACTTTTCACCACGCCAATATCTGGTTCTAAAGTCTGCTTGATAAACATTGGCATTGTGCCACATATGTAAATGAGAAACTAATGTAACTACCTTGACACCAGGAAAACAGACGTAGAAGTGATCACGATTACTTTAACCCTCCAACTCCCACCTCCCCCGGCTCTGCTGCCCCTGTTAAACCCGCCCTCAAGAAGGTACAATCTCAGATCAACTCAGATCAAACTTTTGTCCACTAGATGTTTAAGTTTGCTTGTTTACTTTTCCAACATGATCCAGCAAATTTTATGTAGTTTCATTCTGTATCGTTCCACTCAACTACTCTGAGAGGCGAGATAAAATACACTCGAACTAGCATTGTTCTATAAGTATCTGCATGTTTGTGTGAATAACACTTTGTAACCAATATGACACTTCACACAATGCAGAAGTCTTCATACAATGCGTCAGAAGTAATCATGTTGGACGAAGGTATTGAGTACATGAAACATTCCGAAACTATCAGTAAGACCAAAAAGTTGGGAACTCCCACACCTGATAAGAAGAAGAAAAAAACTGCAGGTAAATTTCCTAATTGCATTGTGCTTGGTTTACTATTTGTAATTTTGACCGATCATATTTTGTAATGTTAACGTTGTACTTTGTGTGCCGTACGATATGATTTCATAGAAAATATTTTAGACGTTAACATAGGGAATTCTAAATTGGACAGATGATAGTTACAATTCCCGAACTTTGACATAATAATTTGAAATAATTGTCGTCACACGGTGACATTCAGGGTTGGAGCTGTTTCTTATACGTAAGTGTTGAGCTCCTGTGCTGTTACACTACATTCAGATGTTATGTAATGTTACCTTGTAACTGTGTAATCTGTAAACTTAAACTGTATCTTACCGAGCACTTTTCATCCCAAATGTGTGTGTATGTGTGATATAGCCAACAACGTCACTGTTAAGTGTGCTTCACATTTTTGTAGAATATCATCACGTTCAGGTGAAATATGAAATATAAAATATCTATATCGGACGATATTGTGCATAAGTTATTGGGAAAGTCCATGGTCAAAGTTGTGCTCTACGCACATTGTTTAATTACTTCATACTTCATGTCCGAACATTTTTTGGGTAGCACCTAAATAGGTTATATCACTGATGACCTAAGGGGCCTGTTAACAATATTTAAAATCATTTCATATACTCGAATTGTTACTTCTCCGGTTCTATGTTTTCGTATCTCTTGTCCACTATAAATATCTCACATGTAGAGCAAGTTACGCTGCCTCCCTCCAACTAGATACAAAAGTGTTGTACAGCTCGTTGTAACTTGTAGGTAATTGCGAATACTTGGACTCAGTCCACACAGTTAATTGGTTTCTGCGAACATACAACATTTCTTGATTAAAATTTAACACGCAACACATGGCCACAACTCTAATGGACAATTTTGTGAATGGTTGGACGTTTACAAAACTATGTGGTATTCTTCAGGAGTTTGGAAAGTATTTTAATGTTCAGCTCAAGATCATGGACATTTTTGTTTTTGAGATATCCGACAGGATGTCATTCAAGTTGTTTCTAAAACTTTCTCGAGGTTTCTTTGAATATTTTAGTATGTCCAGAAAATTTTATAATACCATGCTGAAAAGTACAAAAACTATACAATTTAGGGCACTATATTTAATGGAGCAGGGCACAACATGGTGTACACGTTAAACCCGCCTTTGAGGCTAGCACCGCACCATCATGTGTATTTACATCCTCAACCAATCAGATTGCCGGAAATGTCCGACCGTCCAATCAGGTTACAGTAATTTGGTCACGTGCTCAGGTAACGTAGGAGGAAGTGATTGATCTCATGGTGAAAAGTGTAAATACACGCTAGTAAAACGTCAAATAAGGCTTACGTCTTAAACGTCACACTTTGATAGTATTTCCTTGTCAGATATTCTGTACTGGCAGTTTGACAAGATAATAATATCAAGTATCGCTCTGCTAAGTACAATGTAGCATTGTCATATGAAATGGTTTTATCAACCTTACAGAACAAATATTGGTCACTTAACCCCCAGTAAATGGAGTTTAATTAAAGGCAATGAATAGCAAACCGCTACAGGATGTGCTAAACCTGCCTCTACTGTTTCAACCTCAACTATCTCAGTGATTTACTGTAATTCTACCTCCTAATTAGGGCACCTTTCTTGTGTAACTAGCATTTAATGCTGTTCAACGGTGGTGTAAAATTAGATTATATTGACTGTGGGCATTGTTAAACATGGGGTCAATGGCTCCTTCAGTTCATTGTAGAGGAATCCTTCATCAAATCTCTACATATTCCTTACTTCACTTTAAAATATACACTCAAGAATTTCAAGAGGGATTAAAAAGCGAGATTTTTGTGAAACATCTTTACACGGCAAAGTTGACGACTTGAGTGTAACGAAATTTAAAGTTGAGTTAAATTTAATGTTATCCCTTGAGAATTAAATATATTCTACAATACATGATTACAGTACGAATCTGTATATACTAACACGATATCATCCACAGCGGGAGTAGACAAACTGCTCAGTAACTTGACTCTGAAGAAGAACAAAGACAGCAAGTCTTTACACGGTTCAGGTGGTCTGGTAAAGTCTCAAACTCTGTCTAAAAGCTTGGAACATATCAACAAACATACTGTTTCCAGCTCTACTCGCCCCTTGCCTCATCTGCCTAGTTAGTTATTTAACTTGTTATCTAAAACTTGTTAATCCTTAGTTAGTTATTTAGTTCTTTAGCTATTTATTAAGTTCATTACCTCCTTTTGCCTAGTAAATTACTTATGTATTAAAACGTTGTCCTTTTTTTGTATTTAACTGTGTGTTATAGCGTAATGTACCGTTGATGTGTGCTATTTTCTGACTTTCAAGCTTTTCAATGAGTCCAAAATCTTGGTTGTAAGTTTAGTTCTAGGTGTTATCTTCACACTTCAAATGAAACAAATATCTGGTTGGACACAAGAAATTATAAAGTTTTCTCCAGGGATTTCCAGATGGCATATTCAAGACCTTAAAATTACCCAGATGTCAATACTCATTGTTTAAAATCAATCCCACTGACAGATGCTTGACACAGCAATTACCTACATATTGATTTGGTTTAGAGCTGTGACCATACATAACTACGTGCACGTACACAACTTCTCGCACGTGCGGTGTCGCCTCATTACAGACCCGGCTCGCTGCTAACACTTTCGCAAAAAGTAATCTTTTCGTCAAATTTGCACTACGATAAACCGTCCAGCCTTATATGGAGTGGTACTTGTAGAACCGCTCTTCTTCAGTTCAACTTCCCGTGCGTTATGTCACGATCTAAGGCTTTATCCCATAATATTAGAAATAGTACAGCTGCTGTATGTGTTGGAACTGTTGGAACTGTTGTATGGAGACTAGCTATATATATATATCAGCACATGATGTTGTGATGGGTCTTAACGCTAAAATAAACAGCCAGACCTGGACACTCTTGTCGGGAATCCCTAGCTAGACCTGCTGACATACACATGGCGCGAATTATGGGTCTGATCGTTAAGTTCTGTCTTCTAGTAGACTGGCTCACGTGAATAGGACACGAATATGACAAGAATGTGACAAGAATACGACACAAATCATGACCTTGATCATTAGTTTTTGTCTTCTGCTAGACCTGCTCACATGAATGTGACACAAATATGACACGGATATGACACGAACCATTACTTGGATCATTGGTTTTTGCAGGGCACAGACATAATATGTATCTCCTCATACTCTTACATGATGTATGATAATACAAGTGGTTTCAAGTGGGGAGGGATGCACTGATGACAATAAAAACTGTGTTGTCAGCACGAAAGTAACCCTACTTCTTGTTCAGTACAGAAGACAGTGGGAGAGAGCAGTAAAGGTGGGTACTACAGGAAGGCAGAGTTGAAAGAACGTCCTCTACCTCCTACACCACCCGACCACGAACTTGAGGTATTGTAACTTACAACATTGCGTGTAACGCGGTTATTGCGATTAGTAATCAGCAAATATGCGAAACTTTACTTCTGCGAAACTTTACCCCTTTTTTCCTCTTCTCTTAACCTCTTTTTATTTCGAAAATCAATTTTATCTAAACCGACATATAAGATGACCATTTAGGTGGAAACTTGACCATTTTCAGCTGATGTCGATTACAATAATGTAACAGTGTAGGTAGCTTAGTGGTTGTAGCTAGAGTCTCCAGTCTCGATTCCCGCGCCAGTCCAGGCGCTTTATTTTTTAACCGGTCCTCAGTTTGATACATAAACCACATCCTGTAGCTTTGCGTTTACTAACTGATGCCATAATATGACATGTTCAAGGATATTTTACTTTTATTTCTACGGCGAATCTTTGTGTCAATTATTTAATCTTCCATTATCGTGGCAACTCTCTATTGTTTTATCTGTGGTATGCGAACGATGAAGTTTCAATTACCTATAGCTTCTATTCACTTCCTTTAATCATGATAAAAGCATGATTTTTTCCTCAAAAAAAGATTGATGAAGGAGCGATCTTGGGGTGCACAAAGAAAAGACGGTCTACAGTTGCTGGAGTGCTGAGCATTCACATTTGGAAACCAGCCAACTTTCTCGCGCCTTCCTGTTTGATAGGAATGTCACGTGATGAACTGACATCGCCGTATCACGTAAATACACGTGTTACATGTTTGATCTAGATACTATCCCACACATGATGTATCTGAAGAAGCGGAGTAGAAATGTATATCATCCCTGTGAAAGAATATAATGTACTCAAACTTGTACACTTCAATGTTAAATGGATGTTGAAGATTGAAGAATTATGATACATGTACTGATTGCTTGATGCCAATTTGTCACATGATTTGCCTCGTTTGAAGTGTTTGTTATCTATTTGGAATTACATACGTGTTACTGATTGGATAGGGAGCAAGATTTCCCACGTATCTAATTATGTTTATTTTCGATATTTGTGAGTTGGCAAGCCAGGCGTAATTACTCTGAATGAGTGTACAATACAATTAGTCTTCAATTTGTTTCTAAAGTAGATATTCCAAGAGTGGATAATATCCCAAACCAATAGTTGTCATCTAGATAAATCAAGTGTAGATATCCTCCAAACCAATCCCCTTATATCCCTACAACTCCCTTAATCAACTGACATTAGTTTCCTTGTTCTCTGCTTCCTTCCCACTTCCACTCTGACATTAACAATGATCTAACACCCTGCCTCCCCATCTACACTAGCACCCCTAATCTGGACACCCCCCACTCCTAACAGCACGACTTGGCACGTTCCCAAAACCCTGTTTAACTCCTCATGTTGAGATTTACCTCGTGGCACTCAAGGCCTTGCTCTTGACTCCTAGTCGAAACTTAGACTGATATAAGATACCGGAGATGACCTAATTTATCAGATTAGGTCAGTAATTAATGAATTTGGGCGAATTCATATCAGCGATCTGCTGTCCGAGATTTAACATGTATCTGTAATGCTGTGGATCTGTGTATAGATTTAAGGGCTCAAGATCGCTAAGTTATGTATCATCATGTCACAGTTACGTTACAGATGCTGTGTGTCGAGGGAAATTTTGCAAGTACATAATATTATTGGGCGGGGTTCCTTGTAGCGCAGTGGCGTTGTCTTCAAGTAAATAGTATGCAATATTTTTGAGCTGTATTTTATACTATAAATAGATCTTACTAAGAATAGAAGGATTGCCATATTCGAGGTCCATATAATATGTAAGTTTGCACTTAGGCTTTATTCTTTCAGTAAAAAAAGTACGGAGAAGAAATTGAAATTCAGGTGTGCTTTGACGTGGGGAGATGCGAATACATTCGTAGATCTGACGATATTTCTATTCCCTTAGACACAAGCAATTACTCTAGTCCAGCACTATAGTCTACTGGCTACCAACGAGGTCCTGACCGGTGGAAATAACCTCAAAACCTCTGCTTTACCCTGCATTTTATCAGCTGGTTAAGTTAAACGGCCATTAACGGATTGTGGACACTGTCTATTGGTGAAGTGACACGTGATATCACGTGGTGTAAGGAAAGTAAATGTTAACTGTAACACGGTCTAGTCTGTGGAGAGGTTTTAACAACTTGTTGTTAGTCCCGTTAACAACATGTTATGACTTGCAGTTGTACTGTAGTTGTACTCTAACCCTGCTGAGGAAGTGTGTCTTCTATCTCACCATCCAGGTGTTAATGTACGTAACAGCGGAATCCAGTATGCTTAAGGAGTTTGGATGGTATTTTACTACCGTAGTTAAAAGTTATAGCTAAGATAGCTAAACTGACTGTCTGATTCTCTGCTACCAGTTACAGACCTCCTGCATGTAGGGATTTTACGCAGTTTTAGAGAGTTTTTTTAAACGAAAAATAATTTTCAAAAGACTTCGATTTCTGATCATATGACCAAGTATCTCCAACTCATGAAATCATCAAGATGTTATGTTAGATCATGTCTTGAATACATAACACGATGCAGCTAACCTTGCAAGAACTAAGATTTCCCATATCAATCATGATCTTAATATCGATTATATTGAAGAAAGCCACACTTCTACATCCCACCACATAAGATCACGTGACCCGTGTGAATGTTATGTCAATTATTATCCCATTATGTATCCCAGGACACATAACCCAGCAGCATAAACCAGCCAACAGCATCACATACTAACACAGGTCCGTTAGGGGGTTGTATGTCATCTCGCCTGTCACTCACCCGACTTCCTATGGCTGCACCTCATGTTTATAGTGCGGCATAGCTTAGCGGCAAACATGCTACTGCTACTTCTCTCCCCTCTAGACTTACTGACTTTCGAGAGTCATGTGAGGGAGTTGATTGTGAGGCGTTTAATACAGAAATCAAGCATAAAATCATCAGTTAAGAGGCTGTGATAACACTTATCGGATAATGAAGGGGATGACAGATTTGTAGTTTCTTCTAGTCTGTCAACTCGTTCAGTTTCCGATCATTAAAACGCTGCAGAAGTTACAACTGCGGTGCGTCTTGCATGAATTTTGGCTTGGATTAAGTAACATTTATCTGTTGTATCAGAGATGTCAGTAACTAGTTATGTTCATTTCAGTTTTCCCTGATTATGATGTGTAATTCACACATGCTTGTGTAAGGTAGACATTTTAACAAGAGTGCATGTTAGACTGCAGGAATTCAGCTGAATACAGTGTGTTAACATGCGAGCTATTAACATATTATGGATAGCTTGAAGGACATAAAACAAAAGTAGAAATGTGCTCTGATAATGTAAAAGTCATGTTCAGATGATAAAAGATGTGCCAGGTGTACTTGTTGATGATGTAGAAAATTACAAACACTTGAAGTTCATGTAGCTGCCTTGTGAATACACCGTA
>JH153612.1:114292-126987 GCA_000226015.1 Mnemiopsis leidyi | reverse complement strand
GTACCTGCACTGTAAGTTTAGTACCTGCACTGTAAGTACCTGCACTGTAAGTTTAGTACCGCTGCTAGAAGTTTTGTTTTAAAGTTTAATGATTGTTAGATTTAGTTTCTGTTGAAATCTCTGACTCAGATCAAATAAGGCTTACTTAAATTTGATGCATTCTGTTGAATTTGTGATCGTGTATCAATAACGTTGCATAACAATGCTTAAGTCATTGTTTCGCCTAAGTACGTCATTGTTCTGGAACAATGTGTTGTTTGTTTTCAGACCTTGTTTACTTAGAGAATAGTTGAGCTCTTTGTACGGCACTTCCACATTGTTGGTGGACTGTCGTATTTGGTATTGTCTAGACACTGGCACTGTACTTATAATACGTATACAGTGTATACAGTGTATACAGTGTTATACAGTGTATATAGTGTTATACAGTGTATATACTGTAGAGAGTGTGGTAATGTGCTATCTATCTCTGTAATGTCAGTAACTCTAGTACCGGTCCAATGTCAAGTTTTATCCTGGTCGAATTAGTGCCACCTTGATCCACCTTACACGGAAGTCGTGACCACATTAGCTCATCTCAGCTCGGCTAAATTCGAACCTATTTGGAGCTGATCCACCTGGCTGTGGAATAGCAGCAACCCTTAGTCGGACTAACTAAAACTAGATCTAAATCCAGGCTATTTATATCATTATCTAATTATATCCCGGTCGATTAAGCTGACTAGACAGGAGTAACTGGAGTGTAAGCTCTCCTCACTGTTACATAGCTCACCTCGGGAGTTACACTGGATCTTGTAACTAGCGGTAAATCTGCAGGGTTGGTTTTTAGTAGAAGTTCTAACCGCAAGTTCACGAGCGAATATTTTGTAGGTTAGCTGTGGTTTGTCCCGGTTATCCCTAAGATGGTTGTGGTGGTTCAAGTGTAATCATGTTGTATTACCTAGCTCCTACTTCTTTCTATCGCTCTATGAATTTGTAAAATTGTATAAATTGTAAAATATGTAAACAGGAACATAAACAGGGCGTAAAAAGAACGTCATTGTAGTTGTACAGCAGTTTATTATCATCAACAAGACGGCTGCATGTTATGTACATGATTTCACATAAGAACATGATGTAAGACATGAATCATGACGTGCACTTGACGAAGAATATAATGTGTCACACCAATTAAGCTGCATTTTTAGCCGCATTTCCACTATGGTCCATCACAATCTTCAGAAAGGCGTACGGTCACAATAACCAACTTCTCATTGTACCTTCCTGCAGGCTACTGGAGGGGCCTGTATCGAAATTATCAAGCACTTGACAGTCCTGGCAGACAGATGTCAGAACCCTGACCTCTACAACCTCACTTTCGCGCACAAGACCAAACTGCGCGAGATCGTTAAACGTCTTGTAGAGTCCGTCAAGGTGAGACGATATGTACTTTTCTATTTCGACAATTTATAAGTTTATTTTCGTATTTACATCTATAAGTTTTATACCATTTTAAGTCTATCTATAGACTATTGTTGGGATAACTGTGACTAATAACACTCACTGCCATCTTAATCAAGGTTTTCAGATTTCTTATCATCACAAAACACAAGTCACAACGCTATCATTATATCATCAACGTTCAAATTGTTCTTTCTTACGACCCAAATGGAGGACGGTGCTGCTTGAAACTTCTGCGTAGTTGCGAATTCTTGAGCATCAAGTTGAACTATGTGCTCATGACAGGTGTGGAATGCGCATATTATGAGATTATGATGAGTTAACGGCACAACGTAACGTAACGAGTTACTTAATAGATGATTAAACAGGTGCATTCCTATCGTCAATTAATTATGGTTAATGAGTATATATATTAGTTTTACTTCAGAAGTTTAGGACCATCGGAAAAGCTGTAAGTTTGCAATTGCAAGATCAAACTATTTGGTCTTAGCTCAACCCAACAAGACACACCTGGCAGAGCCTTGTACTTTGTAGCAGGGTCTAATACAGGCGGTCCTTGCAAGGCTTGACTCAGCCCTGGATCAGAGACTTTCACAATGAGTATATCGTTATGTACCAGTAAAATCTGTAGAAACTGAACGTAATGCTCATACCTACTGAAAGTTCACTTTCACCCAATTTCACTAGTCTATTTTACATCTACATTATATTATACCTGCTATATATATCATAGGTCTGCACTGATGACTAGAAATCCAAGCCACCTCCATACTTCCTTCTTACTCCTGTACAGGTGTATAGAAATGTATATAAGTGTAAGAAACACACGCCACTGTGATCTACCTTAAGTAGGGTGTACCTTGAAAGCATTTCAAGAATGAGTGATTACAATTTATCTTCAGATGGCGAAAGTACAGTTTCCCGATGCTAATGCGCATGAAGATATGTTGTCTCGACGAAATGAACTTATTACTGCTATAAGAGAGGTATTATTGGGTTGATTTTGATATCTAATTTATTCGTTGCTTTAAATTTACTCGGGTTAAATTATAAAATTTTGTCTAATATAAAGTTCAAAATTAGTCCAAGCATCAGCTGCGAGTTATTTAGAGATTCTGTTAAATATATTGAACTAATATTGACATTTATCCCTGTTTCAGATAAAAACGTTTGTTGTTAAACTCCTACATCCACCAACATGAAGATATCGACAAACTAAGATAGATCTTCAAAATCTCCTTATCTCAAGAGACACGGCTTAACCTAGAACTCATAGCATTTGGACATCTGAAAACAAATTAGATAAACCGCTTTTGGTAGCCAAGATAGACATTTTTACCTGTAATATAGATAGTTTAACTGAAAGTTAACTTGGTTGAGTCGGATCTTGTTATGTTCAGATATTGTTATAATGTAAAGTGATTAAACTGCTTTTGTAGATACACACAAAAAAGATTTATTCAAAGTTTTAGAAAAAGCCCATCAGCAGTAACACGTGAACAAAAAACCCAGTAATTTCAAGTTTCATTTATTGCTGCCGATTCCCAATGCTTTTTCTGTTAAATTGTTATGATTGGATCTGCTTTCATGAATTCAACATTTTAAATTAACTGGTATTGTACACTCGTTTCTACATGGTTTTTATTTCAACGATTTTTTGCTATATTTGACATGCTGTTTTGAACCAGTCAAATAGTGGACAGAGCGATAAGAGATAATTGAATGAACTGCTCTTTGAGTTTGAGATAAGGAAGATGATTGGTGAATATTTAAATTCATTAGGAACGTCCTAAAAGAGAAAGTTTTCCGTCTCAAGTTCGCCCAATAGACAGCTAGTTGACGGTCGTTTTTATAATTTCCAAAGTTCACAGACCTTGGAAGTCTAAATTTATACTGTGACACCGTATTCAACTTAATTTTACAAAACTTTACATACCTTGTTTCATTTTGTACAATGCTACAATTTCTCTAATTCGTGGCAAAATTGAAGCAATTCTTGGAAGGATGGGAAAAATTTGGTTGAACAATTCAACAGAGTCTGATAGTTGCAAATAGCAAACGGGTTTGCTACTTAGAAACATTTGTTACTCATATCTTCGACATACAGAATGGTGAGTGCATTAATGTAAGAAAAGCCAGCAAGAGTTATTCTGTATATGTAGCATCGTGAAGAATGAGAAAACGTGTATAAGGTCCAGGAGGACAGATATCAGGGGTAGTCCAGGCTTGGATCTTGCTAGTTTAGGGTATCTTCTTATGATAAAAGTGCTGCTCTTTTCGCGCAAAAAGAGTGCGCGTAGCCAAAAAAGTGTTCGCGCGCACCAAAGCATATTTGAACTCTCGATCAGAGCACGATTTAGGTATTTAGTCAAGTTCATCGCAATGTTACGCTGCGTCTCAAGTATCTACACGTTTTTCCCATTCTCCGCTATCTTTCGTTTTTAATTTCTTAAGTCCAGTTGTGAAAGCCGATCGGAATCTGCAAATTAGCTTTGTGACTTTGTCTAATTAGATTTCCATTGTGCTGTTAAACAATGGGATAATTATCTTGTCTTTGATAAGATGCTACCCACTAATTATCTCCATGTCTTCTTTGTTGTTCATGTGTAAGCCAACGTCCTTACTTGTTTTTCATGAGAGCCATATTCAATCCTATCGTTTTCCGTTAAGCCGATCAATAATTTAATAAGGTATTGTTAATGTATTCTTTTCACTAGATTAATGTGCTCTTTTCACTAGATTTCGAGATGGATAGCGATACAAGTGACGATGAGATTATTGTTAGAGACCCTAGATGGTGCCTTGATGAGAATTATATCAAAAAGCGATCGATAATTAATGAGTCAAATGACGAAGATAAGGAAAATCAAGGTACCTAGTCGCCGTGTCTAGAAGTTTCTAAGTTGCGTTCGTGTGTTTGTTGGTTTCAGTTTCCGTATCAATTTTGCCTGGCCCAAAAAGTAAACCTTGATATTTTATTAACGAGGATTAATGTTGTATTCCATCTACTAAAAACTCGAGCTAGCCGTAATAGGCTTTTGTCGCGCCAACAACCATATTTGACTAACCATATTTGACTAACCAGTTCATATCCTGCAGATTTTGTTGATGATTTCGAGCAGTCGGATAACAGGTACTGGGGTAAACGACTTCGAAAACGACGGAAATCGTCACTGGGTATGTTGCAGTTTAAAACTTTATTTTACTGTGTACTGTGTAGTTTGTTATGTATGCATCTCTCTCGTCCTTTCAGAAGAATTCTGTTATGTTATAAGCTCCCAACAAGTATGCTATTTCCATTATGAATGCCAATTTGGCGAAAACGAATCCAGTAAACAGAAGAGAAAGTATTAAAAAGGTTGCACAATATCGTTTGTAATCAGTTATGTCGACAAATTCTGCAAACTAATTCTGCAAACTAATACACTGGTGTCCTTTTTATTTTTATGATGAATAGGACTAATATAAGAGTTGTCACGTACATCTTGTGGCAAGTAAACCGCGAGATTACCGTAATTACGGTAATCTCGCGTTTCACTTGCTCAAAGATGTACGTGACAACTTGACTATTAGTCCTATTTATCATGAAACTGACGAAGAAGTCCCTATTTTACACACCATGATCTGTATCTGTATGAATGAAACACACCGAGTCCTTTTAAAATCCCGCCAATAATTTAATCAACTTCTCTTTTGTTGACGAGGGTCTGCATCTAGTTGCATTGTGCAAATGAAGTTTAGTCATTTCATTGTTTAGTTGAAGAAAATTGCGTTGGGAACGATGAAGACGACAGTTTGACAGCAGTCATTCGAGAAGTAAGACTCAGCGAGGTACAGCCGTTTCTTCGCTTACAACTTGCTCTCATTCTTCACCTGAGAATATTTTGTTTTGAATCAATATTAGAATATTTGCCTTTTGGAATGTTATTAAACTGTAAATTGTGATGATGTTCGCCCCAACCATTATCAGAACCGGGTTCCAGTGAAGTTTACCGCTCATGCGGCTGATGCAGAACCCAGCAAATCAGACTCCTCCACCAGACGTCGCACCAGACAGCATCCTTCTTCTTCTTCTACATCCCCTGACACTGACCTTACTCCCTCTGCTGCCCTCTTACCCGACACTGACCCCGCTCCCCCCACTGCCCCCTCACCTGTTCAACCCTCTCGACGCCCCACTACTCGGTCTATGATGGACCTGCCTAACGAGCTGCTACATGCTATCCTGGTGAGAGTTCCAGGTCGAGCTGCAGGACAAGTGTCTCGGGTGTGCACTTCTTTCTACCGCTTCTATCAGGAGAGTTGGGTCTGGAGGGAGTTGTGTCGCAATGAACTCGGGTTGGAGGTTTGTTCATTTAGGAGTTCCTCACTTCTTTACTTTAGCATGTTATCTTCACTATCTGGAAACCTGGCTTACGGCCGGAATTTCCAGCTCCCGCATCGCTGAGAACCCGCATGTACTGATTTTGGTTTTCCTCCCCCTACCCCTCACCCTCGCTTTATAAGTAGTAAGACGTTTAATTAACGTCCATATACTTAAAACTCTACAGTGTAGACACTGTAGACTCTACAGTGTCTACACTTGAGAAGCCTCTACACTGTAGAGGCGTCTCATGAGTCCAAGACATAAGCTGTCGTACAAGTTCAGTGTATGATCATTTCATCAAATTACATCATCCTTAGAATTGCTTAGAAAACTCAAACGGGTTATTCTGACTATCGTACTTGACGTAATCACAGAATTTCAAGAACGCTAAAAAACCTTTGCAGAGGCAAATCTAACAAAATTGTATTGTAAGGTGTTCTTAGCTATCTCAATAACTCCCTTTAGAGTAGCTCTGAAACGTTAAAAGGTAATTCCGGCTACCTTCAAAGCCCTGTCCCTCAGGTAGCAGTAGGAGAAGAAGCGAAGAATGTGTACAAACATGTACACTTCCACTACGGAGCACTTCAGGGCTACTTCATGAGATGTGGGGTACCTGGAGGCGGACTTCTCAAGGTCTGTTTTCACTTTACTGCTCTTCTTGGTGTGATCTTTCTTCACTGCTCTTGTTGGTGTGATCTTTATTTACTGCTCTTGTTGATCTGATCTTTATTCACTGCTCTTGTTGGTGTGATCTTTATTTACTGCTCTTGTTGGTGTGATCTTTATTTACTGCTCTTGTTGGTGTGATCTTTATTTACTGCTCTTGTTGGTGTGATCTTTATTTACTGCTCTTGTTTGTGTTATCTTTATTTACTGCTCTTGTTGGTGTGATCTTTATTTACTACTCTTGTTGGTGTGATCGTTATTTACTGCTTTTGTTTGTTTTAAGTTTATTTACTGCCCTTGTTTGCCTGGTCTTTAGATCTATCTTTGAACTTGTACTGCTCTTGTTGATGTGATCTTGAGATCTATCTTTAGGCTTATACATAACTCAAGTGCACAACTTTGACTTGCAACTTTGACTTGCACATTAATTAAGACTTAGGACAAAAAGTAATATGCTGAATAAAAGTAATATGCTGACTACGTACTACCCTGTTGACATGGTTTGTTTACCCTTCAGGTGGTTTTCAAAAACAAGTGCCTTGTAGCGACGGACATTCAGATTGACAGATTCAACAAAAGAAGTCTTGATGGCCTTCCCATAGAAACAGACATTTTCTCAATTAAGTTAAACAATATTTCTAACATCAGCAAACTGAGGTACGTGGGAACTGGGAATTAGCATTGCAGATATTTTGATTTTGTTCTTACTTGTGACGAGCGTCATGATTCTTTATCACATTTTGGGGCAGTTTCCAAGAAGGCAGAAGCTCGACTGTTCCCGCGGACCACCCGTCCACAGTTATCTATTGGTCCGCGATGAATATTAAGTTAAGTTGAACTCTAGCTTAAGTTGACTTAATTTTTAATAACTGACAGACGATTGACTTTTTTCAGTAATTAGTATGATAAGAAATACAGAAAACAAATCAAAATTTACAAAAATAGAGGGTGGAGGTCGGTTATGGATTGCTGTCTCAGTGGAGTCCTTTCTCTGAATCAGAGAAAGAAGATTGGGGCATTTCTCCTGTTGTTCGGACAGGGAAGTAGGATCAAACAGTTATCGTTGCTCTAAAGTCTAACCTATTGCTCCAGCACCCACTGTCCTTCTCGGACCTCGGTAGGCTTCTTTGTTGTATTTGCGCTTCCCGAACTTAGCCTCGTCCATCTCCAAAACAACACCAGGTCCGCCAAGAGTACTGAGTAGAGATGTGGGATATATGTCATCTTGCAGTCTTGCAGTCTAGTTCTACCGTATAATTGAGTCAGATTATTATGGAGTCAGATTATTATGGAGTCAGATTATTATGGAGTCAGATTATTATGGAGTCAGATTATTATGGAGTCAGATTATTATGGAGTCAGATTATTGTGGAGTCATATTATTGTGGAGTCATATTATTGTGAAGTCAGATTATTATGGAGTCAGATTATTATGGAGTCAGTATGAGATTATAGAAGTGCTTGCTTAAACTTTGGATTTAGGTGAAGTGGTCCACGGACCATTAGTGAGTGGTCCAGGGACCAGTAGTGGACCGTGGGCCAGTCGGGATTCTTGTAGACTGTCCATTTTGGCAGCTTTTCCAATGCTATTGAGCTTGTCAGTTTCTCGTGGAAAAAACACAATTGATCCAGTTTGTATGAGTCAATTTTTTCCGGACAGCTTTCTTAATATTTCACTCAAGAGACATCAATCATCATCAATATCTTCTAACAGTATTTGTTATTTAAAGATGATATTTTTCGCGCAGCTCAAGTCAAGATCTCTAAAGAACATGATCTCTAAACCTAGCATGAGCCATTGTAAATGTAAAGAAAATCACCTTTCACACATTCACATGGAAAGGTTGAAAAGAAAAAGCGTTTAACCCTTATCTGGCGGTAACTTAATGCAGCAAAACGAAACTTTTAGTTTTTACGTACTTATCACACGACAATTCCAAAATGATTTATCACTTCAATTTGTTCAATACTTAGTTCTGAGTATGCTGCTGGTATCTTCTTACCGAACACGCTGTACCTCATCTTCTCTCCCCTGTCTCCTCACCCTCTCCTCACCCTCTCCTCCTCTCTACACACTTTATATCCCTCTCTCTTCCCCTCTCCATACCCTCTCTACCTCTCTTTCCCCACTCTCTACCCCTTCTAGTTCCCCCACTCTCTCCCCCTTCTAATTCTCCCCCTCTCTCCAACAGTCGACAGAACAAGATCTCAGCTGACTGTTTGTTCCCCGGACCGAGAAGCCCGCACCAGTGTGAGATCTTTGTAAAACGGTTCGACAAATCCAAACTGGACGAGAACGCTGCTCGGACACCCCAGCCCGGATTCTCTATTCGCTGTCCTAAAAACAAGTTTGACTTTTATGTTACATTTCAACTTTACTCGGTGTTCTTACGCACCTTATTAAACATGATTGATTGATTGATTCGGCCGTCATAGTTTGATTGCCAATGCGTGCACTTAACAGGCGGATTACAATTCATAGGTTCCCGCTTCTTAAGTCAATAAAGCAAGCCTAAACACGGTATAATAGCGCCAGCGGGCCTAAAGCTAATACTCTAATAACTAACTTAATAACGTGAATACATAGGTACCAATATTATAATGTTATCAGTCGCAAAACGCAAAGCGTGTCTCCAGCCAGAAAAGACACGTGGTTTTCAGATTCCTTGTAATTTTAAGTGGACAATTTTCATTTTTCGGCTTCGAAACTATAAAATTCGGATTCCTCGTTTTACGTCAAAATACTGGTCTAACTTTTCTCCTAGCTCAAAGTCGAAAATTTCCATTTTGGGGCCTTATAAGAGGTCACTTAAGGGGTCACGTGATGATTTTTTGCATTTGAAACTGTCAAATTCGGATTCCTCGTCAAATTTTACGTCAAAATACTGGTCTCAATTTTTTTCCTAGATCAAAGTTGAAAATTTCAATTTTGGGGCCTGAAGGGCCTTATAAGGGGTCATTTAAGGGGTCACGCGATGATTTATCCGCTCCGAAACTATCAAATTCGGATTCCTCGTCAAATTTTACGTCAAAATACTTGTCTAAGTTTTCTTCTAGCTCAAAGTTGAACATTTTCATTTTAGGGCCTTAAAGGCCCTTAAAGGCCTTCAGAACAAATTTTTACATAGCATAAGCCACAGAACCCGCTAACATCTACAATACCTTCGTATACCACACTTCATGTTGTCATGCTAGGGGGGTGGCAACTTTTTTTCTTTTTTTCACCCTAATACAGGACATAATGCTGATTACTCGATATCCCTCTCTCAGTTATCTTTTCATTTCGAAGTTTTGTGCTGCCTCTCTTTTCTTTTTATGTAGTATGAAATGAAGTCCAGACGGGAAAAGGCATTTTTAGAAATTTTTATTATCAGTGCCGTAATTTTACTTTTCCTCAACATTATTTCCGGGCTTGGGAAGGGCCAGGGGATTGTTAATTTATTATGACTGCAATATCTAGAGTCAATCATACCAGGTACCAGGACCATTCAGAGTCCGCCTTGAAGACCTGGGTAAACAAATCCAGGATAATCGAACAAACCTACGATAACTACGACCGACTTGGTTTCACACCAAACCAGCTGCTGGGAAAGTTACAAACCGCCTTCAAGTTCGGATTTTCCTACACCGCCCTGAAGGAGCAGAGTGCTCTGCCCTCCGTCCCAGAGTTTGATATACGTGACACCCTCATTAGACACGGTCTGTACGCAGGTGACTTCATGTCGGACAGCGGCTATCAGATTGTCAACTTGACCTACGAGAGTTTCGAGAGACTGCCCTATCTGCTGTGTAGGAAAGTAACTTCAGATGGTCACGTGACCGCGGGGTTGATCACACTCAGGGCTAAGATGGAGAATATTAAGGTCATCGACTGGGACTGGAAGAGGAAGCCTACGATTGAGGAGGTGAGGAACAAGGAACACGTGACCTACATCGAACTTGACGACCTCAAAAACCGGCCCCCACGAAAGTTCTCCCTACCTAATAGATGCGAGTGTGCGATTAAACCGCCAGCTAAGTGCCGCACCGTCTTCCGAGGTGAGATGATGATAAAGGACGGACACAGAGAGTGGAAGTGGGAGTGGGCTGAAGGGTACATAGTCGTGTTTTCTGATGACTTGTTCGGCTTTCTTAATCTTAGGATAAATTATTTCCATGTGTTTAGCAAAATGAAACTTGACAATTAGGCAGAGTAAACTTAATTTTGTCATTATGGGGCTTGGGCGATTGAATTTGATTTTGTGCAGCCTTGGCGAATTAGATTTGGTCAGCAGAAGATAGAGTTAGGGGCACACAACAATTCAACAACTACTGCCGTTATACGTACCAGTTTATCTTCACATTCTTGTTTTTTGGTTGCTCTCAGCGGTGCGAGCTTTAAATCTACTTATACCAACCTGCTGAGTTACTTTACAGAGACATTGCTCTTTACTCTTTAGAGTATAGACATGTTTTGTTGAGTAACTTTAGAGTATAGACATGTTTTGCATCACATAACTGATTATTGTGCTGCCAGATATAACAGTACGGCGAACAAATCTCTAGACAGCTTTTTTGAAATACAAACCGATTTTGTACGGTCTCTACCTTTGTTTGATGTTTGACACGCGTGTAATTGTTTACTAAATCATTATTTTAGTACTTCCAGGTTCGCAAGATATCTGCCAGTGTTCAAATTTCAATTCAACTTAATCATGCTACGAGATTTAAAGCAGATTAACTTTCAATCTCTTTAATTGCCAACTGAAAATCTTCTACGCCTAAATACCTACCTATTGTACCTAAATATTTGTCTCGGGGTTATTTATTGCGTCTGGGTTTTATGGGATAAAGCCCCTTTTTACTGAGTTTATATAATAATATTGAGAAAACTAAATTTTCATTCTCTTACTATACGAATTGTTTTCGATTTTTAACAGCTTTACATTTTATAAAATTATTTTGTATTTTACTCTCAATTCTTTTAATGCAATTGTTTACAGTTGAATGAAGATAAAGTTATTCAATACAAACTTGAACGAATGTTTTGAATAAATTTGAATTTAATGTATTACTACTTTTAAATTATCTTATTATCATAAATTATTTCATTTTCTTATTTGAATTTTGTTATGGGAACCTAAAACATTGTTCAGTATTTTTAACGACCCGAGTTTTTTATATTTTTTCATATTTCACCTTTTGTTATATTCGATCGAACCTGTTAATTTTATTCTATTAAGCTTCTAGTAATTCTAATTACCTTATTGATGGAACTCAGTAATTTCATGAGGCATGACCATTGTTCGTCCTAAATTGTTTCATGGGTCCTGACACATGAGAAATAACGAATTGTTGTACCGCGGTAATTTTCACAATTTGCATCTACTGCTGCTCAGTATCAAGCCATTATTTAACAACTTACATTATCAATTAATAATTATCGCTTTTTTCTTTATGTTTCCGTTTGTTTAGGCTATTACAATCGAAATTTCTAATGATCTTATAAAAAGGACTTGTGGTCGAAAGCAGATAAAGTGTGTTTGAAATTAATTATTATCCATAGTCCTAACTACGTGTACACTCTTTTTAGCGAAACATGTCCACATCTTTAGATGACATTTCTGATAGTCTCAGCTCCGTAAAATTAACAAGTAAGTTCTAATTTCACAATTGATTTAGTCTGTATTTACTGTTGGTAGCAACAAGTTGGTACACCGATAGCGAAATTAGAAACGTACTTACCAACCTGTCCAAACTAAAACTCTACCATTTCAGACGGAGTATCGTTTGAAGACAGTACAAAGTCAAGCCCTGATGAGCGGCTGCTGTGGCGGAGTGATAGTCTGATAGAAAGTCACGTGGGTGGGTGTCCTACGCAGATGTCGACTGATGTGGGTTCGCTGTTTTTAACCAATGAGAAATGAAATTCTTGTCATGTGATTGCATTTATTTTCGTTCCCCCGATAGACGATTATGACATTTTCAGTTGTGCCTCATATAATTGTTCATGATCCCATCAGGTAAGGCGAGCTCGGTTGGAGGAAGCGTTCAGGACGATAATCGAGTGTGTAGGAGAGGATCCGGAGAGAGACGGACTGAGAGACACTCCAGCCAGGGCTGCTAAAAGTATCCTCTTTCTTACCAAAGGTAAGTGAGAGACACTCCAGCCAGGGCTGCTAAAAGTATCCTCTTTCTTACCAAAGGTAAGTGAGAGACACTCCAGCCAGGGCTGCTAAAAGTA
>JH153612.1:102055-114030 GCA_000226015.1 Mnemiopsis leidyi | reverse complement strand
TCTTACCAAAGGTAAGTGAGAGATACTCCAGCCAGGGCTGCTAAAAGTATCCTCTTTCTTACCAAAGGTAAGTGAGAGACACTCCAGCCAGGGCTGCTAAAAGTATCCTCTTTCTTACCAAAGGTAAGTGAGAGACACTCCAGCCAGGGCTGCTAAAAGTATCCTCTTTCTTACCAAAGGTAAGTGAGAGATACTCCAGCCAGGGCTGCTAAAAGTATCCTCTTTCTTACCAAAGGTAAGTGAGAGACACTCCAGCCAGGGCTGCTAAAAGTATCCTCTTTCTTACCAAAAGTTGATTTTTGGAAATTCAAATCTTCCTGCCTTAAATTAATGAACGTACTATAACCAATAAACGTACTGGTAGGTTACGAAGAAAATCTGGAATTAGTCGTTAAGAATGCCAAGTTTGAAGAAGATTACTTTGAGATGGTCACTGTCAGAGACATCGAGTTTCATTCCCTGTGTGAACATCACCTCATACCTTTTTACGGAAAGGTATTTTAATTTGATTTCAGATTTTTGTGAGTCAAATATTATCGCTATGAGCAATTGGAATGCATTCTAAGCTTCTAATTTTGTAGTCACGTCTGACGACTCCAGCTCGATGACAAAAAGATTTTTCCATCTTGACATTTTTGAGTTAGTGGTTCTCTGTTGAGTCAGAACCATGAGCGGATAACTATATCAATAGCAAAATAAACGTCACCGAAAATATAAAACTTGCAGATTCACATCGGCTACATCCCGAGGGGGAAAGTTCTAGGACTCAGTAAGCTAGCTAGGATAGCCGAAATGTACACGCGCAGATTCCAGGTTAGTTGTTATTAGATTACTACATTACAACCAGGGCCATTTGTTTATCGCATTATAACTAACTCCTTTTTAAGCTATATAAGTATAAGCAGATGTTCCTACATTATGATTTCGCCAATCTATCACTGTAGTTTGCTCATCGTTTTTTCTGTTTAAGGTTAAATCACTCATCTGATTTACATTTTCTCAGAACTAAGAGCGGATAACAAAACAGATCGCTAACCGATAATCTCCCATCTACATTTTCTCAGAACCAAGAGCGGATAACAAAACAGATCGCTAACCGATAATCTCTCATCTACATTTTCTCAGAACCAAGAGCATATAACAAAACAGATCGCTAACCAATAATCTCTCATCTACATTTTCTCAGAACCAAAGAGCGGATAACAAAACAGATCGCTAACCGATAATCTCTTATCTACATTTTCTCAGAACCAAGAGAGGATAACAAAACACTAACCGATAATCTCTCATCTTAATTTTCTCAGAACCAAGAGCGGATAACAAAACAGATTGCTTACCTATAATTTCTCATTTAATTTTCTCAGAACCAAGAGCGGATAACAAAACAGATCGCTAACGCGGTAATCGAGGCTATTAGACCGTCAGGAGTCGGGGTTATCATCGAGGGAACTCACATGTGCATGTCTATGCGTGGTTAGTTTTTTGTAGAGGTTTCCTGGCATGATGCCATGGTTTGATTGTTTATGTTTAAGAAATCCTTAAATTTTAGATATTACTGCATCAAATCACTTCGTGCCTATAAGTACTATTCCTATAAGTACTGTGCCTATAAGTACTATTCCTTATAATTATTTTATGTCACTATCATCAATCACTATCCTCAATCAAGCCCGTATATAAATAGTACCGCACAGTTACGTAGTCAATGACTACACTCCCCTTGATAGACATACCATGATAATCGTTTCAGGAGTGCAAAAGTCCGGAGCAGAGACGATGACAAGCACCATGTTGGGAGTATTTCTGGAAGATCCACGGACAAGGGACGAGTTTCTGAGGATATGTACTCGTCGGTAGGAGATGTTGTGGTGTGGAGGAAAGTTCAAGGTTGATGTATTTTCAGTAACGGGGAAACCCTGCGATTTTATGAAAACTGTGTAAATTAGTTGTCGATTTTGACGTGAACTAGTTATTGTATTTTGTCCTCTGTAGTTTGAAGGAATTATGATTTTCTGAGTCTGTGTTTTATGTTTCATGTTTATACATATCACTTGCTTACTGCTTATTAATCACGTATGTATAAATTAATGATGCGTTCAGAAGTGATCCGATTATTTAATGAGCACGCTGGACCGAAAATTTTACGATTATTGATCACTGCACTTAATTTGATTAATGTGGATTTTATGACTTAAGTTTAGAATAATGAGAATCTTTAAATAAGCCGACAGTTTTGTTGTGAGTCTTCTTTAAATTTGTGCCAAATTCTTGCTTATATTCTGTTTGATGTATCTCTAGGAAAATGTTGTTTGTCTTAAGATACGATTTTTCCTTTTACACACAACTAATGATGGAAATTACTGGCAGTAGGTGTGGAAGTTTTAGCACTTAAATAGTATTTTTGCAACAAATGATACTTCGTAATCTTAAGAAATTAATGCTACATTATAGTATTGTTCAACAGTGACATCAGACATTCACATATTCATCAATCAGTTTCATTATTTCCTTTTTTTTGTTTTAAAAATTCATCATCACATTAAACGGTATAGGGCGTTTTGAAATCCTCAATAAGAATGTAACAGAATGTAAGAATGTATGCCTAACTCAAAAAACTAGGTTGATAGTATGAAATTGACAAACAGTGAGGTTTGCAAAAATATGGCTGAATGATAACACCTCATTTCTCAAAATTTATTGGCCCTGCCCTATTGTATTTGGTAGTGAAATACTGAAATACTCTCAAATGGTCCAACGGACACAGATTGACCTCTAATTACAAAGGTAGGAGCACTAAATTTAGAGATATGGGCTTTAAAATTTGAGACACCTCCCCAAAAACACCGTTCTTTATTGCTTGTACCTTGAAAGTTGAAACGATTCATGGTCTTAAAGTTAGTGTACATCATTCGCTCTAGTGCAATAGCATCAGTATCATCACACGAGTTCACACAAAGCTTCATGTTGAAAATTATTAATCGGATCTATTGCATAATCTTATATCACATGTTGATACTGATCAGCGCACTTAAACTCAGTTTAAGATAAATCGTGATCGTTTAATATTATCATTCGCAATCACTAATATTGACAAATTTAATCGATTATACATTTCTAATATTCAAAAACATCATGCATCCAGTTATCGTTTACTGTGAGTGTCACGTAATATACCGATAGTAATAAACCTTCTGTCTGAGAACACGTGATTTTGTACGTAACCAGTTTATAGTAAAGTTTCACATTCAAAACCGTCTGAGTAATGCGATTAGACCAACGACTGTTCCATAGTCAGGCAAAGTATTTGAGAGCTACTGTCAGTCCAATAGTCCAACAGTCAAGCACAACTGAAATGTTTTATTTAACTAGTCGTCAGAGGTAAATTGAATTTAGAGTTAGGCTCAGAATATCTAGGATGCAACACTATCAATCATCACCAAGAAAATTATTTATTGGCAATACAAAAATTCATCAGATGAATTCGAGTAAATGTAGCCGCACCCACCTAAATATTAGTGATTTAGTTGTTGTAACTTACTGAAAGCTTATGTTGCCATGAAGAATCTATAATTCCATTACTTCTTGGTCTTAGCCAAAGTCTCTTGCACCATTTCATCATGTGAGGCTGTGATCCAGGGATTAAGATTATCAACATCTGGCTCATTGCGGTCGTAATATTGAGCTAAAGCCTTGTTGTGTCTTTGAAAAAGATACTTTCTGACTCTTGATGTGGCACTGGCTTCTGATGGCAACATCCACTCTGGAAACTGTTTATCGAAATCCGCATAAGGTACATCTTTATCTGGAAAAACCATTACGTCACCTCTAGATACAGACTCAGCACATGAAAACCCAGTTAATTTGTTTGATCCGCGCCTTGCAGCACCAACTAGACCGCTTGGCTGATGATCACAGTTGTGTCGACTTACCTCACTATAATGTCCAATAGATTTGTTGCAGGGAAGTCTGCACCTTGGACACACTGCTGTACATCTAGGTCGAGCACCAGGGTTAAAGTTCTCGCCAAGAAGACGATAAACTTCCTTAGAACAGGCCATGATGTTAAGGCTGGGTACGTCACTTTCTATTAGACGTTTCTCGATAGTATCTTTGATTACTATAAAATTAGAATTTACTGAGTCTTCAGGCCTGTTTAGGTCGTTGTTCAAGCTATCGTCCCATGTTGTAAGCTCAGGTAAATGTTTTAAAACTTTTGGGTCTAATTCATTCCTCAACACTTCTTTCATGTTTTTGTACCCATCAGAAGTCATTCTCGATGCCTGAAGCCCTGAATGCTCCACAGCTATGCGCGTTTTATCGACCAGGATTTTCCATTCTTCAACCTTATACATCATGACAAACTGACTGATCTTTTCGAGCACAGTTTCTTCGTAGAAGTTCTTAGGATCGCTCAATTTATCTATTAGCTCGATTTCTCTTCTAGCTTTACTGAGTTCAAGATATTTGAGATCCACATGCGCCTGTAAAATTTTCGAGTCCATCACCCACCCCATGTCTTGAACAGCAATTTGTACTTTGCTGGAAAGATATTCAGAGAAACCACTTCTTAAAGCGTGAATCAATCCGCCAGATATTTGTTGTATGGCACGATCTTTTCCAAATATTTCTTTACAAATCACATTCTTGAAGTTGTATTTTAAAACTTCTTCTTCTGCTTTGAGCTTTGCTACGATGCTATGAATATCTTCCCATGTCTTCTGCACATTTTCCAGTCGACAGATTAGGAATTCTTTGGTGCATTCATTCCACTGCGACGCACCTTGAGCATCCAATTTTCTGGTTGCTTCATTGGTGAGATGGATTACTTTGTGCACTACACTGCTATCGAATGACTTCTCATTGTAGATTATTTCACTAATTTTACTTTCTAGCTTAAGCAATTCTTCCCCATAACTTGAATGATTATTCCAAATTATGCCAGTTACTGACTCTATAAGACCAGATAAAGCTTTCACCCCGGATTTAAGCTTCTTCTTGGCTTTTTCCCAATATGGCTGTGCTTCTTCGCTTTGGCTGGGATGCTGCAGAGTAAGACTAAGTTGATGATTTGCGTAGACACTTTCAACCTGCTCCCGAACATTTACTCCAGGATATTGGCTTTCACATTTTTTCAATTGGTCCGAAAAAATTCTCTGGAATATTTCGTCTTGCTTTTTATCATCGTATTTTATAGTAGAGTCAATTTATAGTTCAATTTCTTTCTGCAGCTCGCTACAAATTCTTTCCTGGTACTCTTGTTTCTCAATCTCATACTTGAATCGCCCATTACACGTGATTTTGATCTTCTCATATTTGTCTGCTATTAGTGTCTCGACAAAATTGTGGAATGCTTGTTTTCGACCTTCTCGAAAGGAGTCATATTTATTTTGCTCGAGAATTTTCTCAACTTTTGTGCTGCTCTCTGTCACAATTGGCTGCACATGATTCTTAATCATATCGACATAATGCTCCAAATTAACAGCATTTTTTGGGTCGGCTTCAGATTTCATTATTTCACCTTCTACCTCCGAAAAGGCATAACAAAATGCTTGAGCCACACTTTGTTTTATTTCGTCTAGTCTCTTCTCGTATTCGTTGAAAGCTTTATGCTCCATAGCAGATCTAAAACTTAATTCAAAGTTTGTGCTCTCCAGACAACTATATACGAGCTGGATATGATCACTCCAATCAACCAAAGTTAGGGAAGTTCTTGACAAAGTTTGGTCTTCAATGTATTGGCGAAAAGAAGCTACTTTTTTACCAAATTCAAAGTTTGGGGTGTCGTTAGGGGGTGAACCCCCTTCATTTAACAATCCGAAATATTTTATATCACTTTTACTTTCGTCATCAGAAGTATTGAATGATGTCAAAAAACTTTTGTAGTCCTGGCGTCCGAAATCAGCCATTTCTCTTTCGGCATCATGCAAAGTCCTATGAAGGCTTTGCCTGTTTTCCAAAAATTTCGATAGATTTGTTGTGTCGACTCTATTGTAGGCAAAAAATAGTTTTGTCGGCTGCAGCCCTGAATTTCCCTCTGCAATTTTTGACCGTTTATGGGCAAGTAAGATTATTGGAACAACTTCCCGAATTGCAATATCGTCCTCATTAACAGCAGTAATGATCGTTACATCAGCTGACAAAACTGAGAGGGTAGCCATACGGTTGTCTTTCCAGATTGACCAATTTTCTCCGAAAAATTCAGGGGCCCTCAGTCCCTCGGTATCTAAAATCAGCACATAGTCATACCTATCATTGAATTCACTCTTGATTAGTTGAATGTAGACCCCCTTTGTACATTGACCAGCTGATACCCGCATTCTGCATCCAAACATAATGTTAAGCAAGGTCGACTTTCCTGAACTTTGTGTACCCATGATGCTGAGTACAAAAACTCTTACCTCTCTCCCAACTAACTCATCTAGCTTGTTTTGTAGTGCATGAAACAAAGCATTTGTCCACTTTTTGCACAAAATCCCAGTATCGCCATCAAGAAGTTCTAGTACAAATCCATCCATCAGATATTGTGCTGCCATACCAGGGAGGAATTCATTTTGGAGTGGTGCTGACTCGTAGCTGTGAATGAGTTCTCGCCAAATATTTTCAATTCCAACACTTTTATCTACGTACCTCCTTTTGGATTCATAATAAAGCTTTTTGAACTTGCTCGCTGATTCACTGTTAGGAGAATTGGGTTTTTGGCTCTCGCTAAACTTCTCATATGCCTGAATGATATTATTTCTTTCTTCTTCAAGCAATAAATTTGATACTTTATCAATACTAACTTCAAAGCAGTTAGCTAATATGAATCTGGAATTCGTATCTTTATTCCTTAGTATGTTGCAAAACAAATCTAGAAGAAATTCTTGATTGCGAAGAATTGATTTGGTTGCTCTAAAATTTTCTTCATCTGCTATTTTCGACATCAAGCTTTCACGTCGTTTCTTTTCCCTTTCGAAAGTAACACTCCTGTGAAGCTGGCCCTGCTTTTGGAAGCTCCTTTGAAGTATAAGTCGATCTTTTATTGTTCTGATGTCTGACATAATTACAGTATTTTCGACAAATTGAATATAATTATACGCGCGGTGAAAATCTTCGTGTTGAGCGTCTCCTACAAGCGACTTTATTTCATTCTTACTGCCTGTTGTTGGAAAATCAGTGTTTTTTTTAATTTGCTCAGGCAATCTGTGATCCTCTTAACGATCAAATTATATGGCCCGACGAACAGCTTTCTTTTTTTATCATAGTTATATTTACATTTACTTGAACTCCATGAATATATATGCTTGGTCATTGCAGCAAAGTCCTCCGGAGTCTTGTGTGTTGTTATATTCTGATCAATTTCTACCAAAATCACATCGGGTTGGAATTGCCGTAAACATGAAAGTACGGGTAAATGACAACCTTGAACATGTAAAACCATCCAAGGACACTCAGAATCCTGATGCTGACCCCCAAGAAATCCAACGGTAAGTTCACACATTGCTGAGAAGCGTTTCATGTCCGAACCTTCGCTTGCAAAACGACAATTGAAGATATGAGATGCAAGGTCCGTGCTCTCAGACATATCAGTTTCATTGCTTTCCGAAAGTAATACTACTCGAGGTAGTTCTGTGTCTTGATCAATGGATCTGAACTTCTTAAGGTACTTTACTTTAGAAAACATGAGTGCGTTTGTAAGGTTCGTAACTTCGTTTTCGCCACTATACTGAAAAAAGATTGGGACACTGTATCGTTGCTCCAGTAATCTTCTGAACACCTCCTGTTTAACTGACAGATTTCCTTCCTTTATGACTTCAAGAAGTACATGAAACGGATCTGGTTTATCGATCTTGACATCCGAATTGGGGCTGTTTTGGCTTTCGACATCTTCTGCTCTGTCTTCTTCTTCTGAATCATAATCGTTACAAGAATATGTTAATGAAGTAGACGATGCTGAATCAGATTCAGATGAAACAGAAAAGGAATTCCTTCCCTTGAAAACATCGGTTCTAAACTTTAATCTATCAATTATTTTTGTCTTTGAGAGGTATCCTGATTCCGTATAGGGTCTATCCACAAATAAATCCTGGTATGTCATCAATTCAACTTGCTCCTGCTTCTTCTTCTCAGAGTCAGTATATGGTTGGTTAGTTTTTTTCGTGATGTCTCTTATACTTTTATTTAGCAGACTGTGTTTTTTGCTTTCACTCAAATACTTTTGAAAGAATGGGTCAAGCTGTATTTCAATCCTATCCAAATTCGTTAAAAACTCCTGTTGTATCCGATCTTTCACAATTTGTTTTTCTTCCTCTGTGCAACTTTCATTGCCTTTCAATATTCTTATGAGAAATGGTTGAAACGAGGGCATTTTGAAGAGGCTCAAGGATATTGATTTAGGTCCATCAATTCCGATAGCATCTATAGTCCTTTCACAGAGCTTTAAAATGTTAAACGCTTTATCGATTTCCGGTATGTTTCTCTTCATTTCCGTTTCAACAAATACTCGCAGCTTTTCCAAATGAATGTCATTTTCATTTAAGCATTCTGTCAATCGTTGCCAAATGTCACTCGCACGACAAGATTCCGATGTATTGGATTCCAATATTTCCCATAAAGAATGCATTCTTATACGTTCCATATATGAAGCATCAGCATAGTTTATTATATTAGCAATTAAAGCGATGTTTTTGTCCCTTCTCCGAATTTCCTCATAAGATACCAATGTCGGGTTTTCTCTCGGAAACACAATCCAATGTTTTGGATCTTTGATCATTTCTCTGTAATGAGAGAAGTCAACGATATCCAATCGGGAATCGACTTCGTATGTGATTGTAGTTGTGCAATAATCCAAATCCTCTATGGCGTCTCCAGTGTCAGAAAATCCGAGAACTTCTCTCCTTAAGTATTGGGAACAGTCCCCGACTAGATCTTTACCAGAGTCCCCAAGGTCCTTTTCGTGCTTTAAGGCTATATCTTCGTCAGAGTCTCTGGGATTCTTTTTCTCTAAATATTCTAAAGAACCATTCATTTCATCGACAGCCCCAAGTATCTTTAAAGCTTTTTGCACAAGGTCATTGAACTCAATACTTTTACTACTGGTCGTAGTAGCAATTATTCTATACTTTCCTCCAAACAAGAAAGTCCCTTCCGTAATTTCACTATCATGGCCACAGCTTTGAAAAGAGTTATGCAATACTTTGTCCAATTCATTGGCACACGTTTTTATGTCTGTTTTGCTGCAATCCATACAAGATAAATATTGTTCTAATTTCTTCGCGAGGGAATCATTTAACCTAGCTTTGACTTCACACTTTTTAACGCAAAAGTCGACAGTTTTTGATACAATAGCAAAGTTAGCTTTCATGTTTTCAGCTGATCTTAATTGATCCATAAATTTTACACTTGAAGTGTCGGGTTCACTAATAGACGGCTTGTTCGATTCAGAATCTCCAAGTGAACTGAAAGGTTTATCATCCCTTCGAAATTCGTTTTTAGAATCTGCAAAGAGCACTTGCTGAGTTTCTCTTCTTTCTTCTTCAGATTGAAAAGACTCGTATTTGATGACCGATTCGATATGATCAACAACCTCCCAAACTATATCATATTCTAAACCATCAACACCGCTCATGTCAGCTAGTAGAGTTGTAATTGTTTCAGCCACGGCTTCTTCGGAAAGGAATGTGTCATTTAGCGGTCCTTTAAGTTCAAATTTTGCATCTGAACAATCAAAATCATTTTTCGAACCTTCGAAACTGTTATGCGTTTTCAGGTCTAAACTCTGTTCTGTTGAGCCACAGGCGGTTGCTTGCAAAACCTCTTGATAACTTGTCGTATCCACCCTTAATATGATCAAACTTTCCGAATTATCTACCTTGCTGAGCTCCATCATCCTCTCCAAGCAGTAATTGGTCCTCTCATGACAAACAGATAATGAATCGTCTTCACTGAAACCCAAATTGTCCCTGCTTCCTTCGATCAAATCTTCAACACTACTTTTGGAAGAAAGTTGCAAAACTATTTCTTTAACAATTGAGCCATCATGGTCGACCCGTTTTAGATGAAACTCCAAAATATGCTCTGCTTCAGACTCAGCCATGTATGTGATTTCTTTCTCCAAAAATAGTTGTAGATTCTTCTACATTTTGGTCCTAGTAATAATGGATTGATAAATGGAATGAGTAAAACTTATTACGACGTTATCTTGCTACGTTAACTGTTTGATATACATCTTCCATGAGCAATTGACAAGAGTTTTAGCTACATTAAAGCCTGGCCGGGACTGCTACCGCTAGTTAGTAGTTACTCGTAAAATCTATCTTCTTTATTTCCTTATTTCATAATACATCCTGTCTAAAGACGGCCTCGTTCAACAAAACGGTTTGTGTATGTGATTGTACCATTTTTTTGCCGGCTAGAAGAGGGGGTTCCTACCAGTTAGAATGGTGATAAGAAATATAATTTTGGCAAACTATAACAGCACAGGTGAAAAACGCTTGTGATCTACTGGTCTAATTAATCATCTGACAGTATAACTATCATGATTCTGATCAGGGAAGTAAAACTAAACCCTGGGATTTTTTTTATCAAAAATTCCAATTTCGCAAGACCACCATTCTAAAAGTCTACTACAACCTTAGCACTCCAATTCAAAATCGCAAACACGCATTATTGATCTGGCGAAAAGACTATTGTGATTTGGCTAGATTTGGACAGAGATGGGTACAATATATGGTAATAGAGGTATGGCGAATTAGGAGGGTGATTTGCATGTTCGGCCACTGAACCAAAAGAGCTTAATCATTAATAGTAATATAATAGCTATCAAAACACCATGACGTGAAAATGTCGAACACTCTGTTTGAACGAAAAAATAAATGTTAAACGTAAACCGAATCGGATAGAATATGACACTCAAAAAATACTTGGTCTTTACCGGCAGTATGCTGTGGACTTGGAGATAATGCTTAATCGAATTCAGACATAAAGTATGTGAATGTGATTTTGATACTGATAAAGGCAGCATCAAAATGACATTCACATGATGACGAGATAATATCCGTCTAACGAATCGCCAGGAGGACAGCAAGCTCCGAGCCGTGCTCGAGTCGAATATTACCTCGACAAATTCACATGCTTAAATCACTTTCACATGCTTTATGTGATGTCTTCATGAAAAACATTATCAATATGAGGAGAACACTTGGTAACACGATATTTTAAATATAATTATATGTGTATATCGTTACAAAGCTGGGGTTATACTGTATAATGAATCTGTGACTCGCCTATTGTTGGGATAACTGTAACTAACCAGACCTATGTTGCGAGAAAAACAGTCTGCGACGGCAGTAAAATTACTATAAAAATGTTCTTAATCGAGAACAGCTAGATTATTTTGCATGCAAAGATGACAGCATATTTGCTTAACAGTAACACATTTATCCCTGTGCGAGCTTTGACGAGATTATATCCGTCTAACGTTCTAACAGCTTTAGCTGCGTGAGTCGGGTATCACCGCGACAATGCGAGCTTTGCTATGACGCTATGTTGGCCTCGCAAACAGTTGTTTCACGTTGTGACCCTTCGCGCGCGCCGGAGGTTGTAGGTTGATAGCCTACTGTCGCGGCCATCACGCGCTCTCACGCATTTCTGGCCTGGCGTCTATGAAGTTCGAAGAAATTCTAGACACGCATCGCCCGTTGAGGCGATTCGTTAGACGGATATTATCTCGTCATCATGTGAATGTCATTTTGATGCTGCCTTTATCAGTATCAAAATCACATTCACATACTTTATGTCTGAATTCGATTAAGCATTATCTCCAAGTCCACAGCATACTGCCGGTAAAGACCAAGTATTTTTTGAGTGTCATATTCTATCCGATTCGGTTTACGTTTAACATTTTAATTTTTTCGTTCAAACAGAGTGTTCGACTATTTTCACGTCATGGTTGTTTTGATAGCTATTATATTACTATTAATGATTAAGCTTCTTTT
>JH153612.1:57013-84909 GCA_000226015.1 Mnemiopsis leidyi | reverse complement strand
AGGTAACACACGGGGTATAACCGATGGTAACGACAGGGGTAGTAGCCATGGTAACACAGGGGTATAACCATGGTAAAACAGGGGATGTAACCATGGTAACACAGGGGATGTAACCATAGTAATAAAAGAGTCTTACCATCGTGAAGCTAATTTTTCCTAAATAGTGCTTTTCTATTGTATTACACTTAATTACAACGAATAATCACACTGACGATTAGTGATATGCATGTTTATTTTGTAACAAATTTCAAAGTTACTGCCACTCACCGCTAGCACACAGCAACAACTACAAGTGCAAAGTTTTGCTGTGGCTGTGCTGATCGTGATTTTATCCACGGTAAAAGTCAAAGATATTTCATTGTGGTCTTTTGCTCGAAGGCGATCAAATTGCTCAATCACAAAACTATATAACTCATGACGATCTTTTAAATTTTTTGACAAATTTCATCAATTTATTTATATTACTTTCCACCTTGTATCAATGCTTGCGATCTAAAAACACGTACGCTTCAGTTCTGAAGGAGGCAGAATTTACCGATAATCAGATCCACGTTGGAGCTAAAAGCTTCAAATTAAAGCAATGAGTTCCTACCACGATTAAGCGCAGAGCGAAGCAAAGAAAGGAAGAGAAGATCTAAAAACTAACGTGAAATGCAGTATACTGCTCAAACATGGAAATGCTGTGAATAATCAAGTTCAGGAAATTCGGTAACTCATTGCAAGCTTAAATAAGTATTATACAAGACTTGAAAGACATTATCATTACGTAACATTAATAAATTGCGACTCTTGACTTAGTGACTGTTAGATCTGCAATTTGTAATAAAAGTTGAGATAATGATGTGTTTTGTGAAAATATTTGTTGCGTAAGTTATTCAACTCATCACTCTATAAAATTAAATGTATTATAAGTGTTGTATCTATTTTTATTCTGATTGAATACGGCAGAATAGTTAACTGCAATTAGCACAAATATTTGTGAAAGTGCCATTTGTATAATAGAGTATCAGATGCGACCGTTTTTTCATGGAACCAAGAATGGAGATTACTCAGTACTATTAGAAGAAATTGAGATGAAGATTCCTCAAATGACGATTGTGCTTATCAAAATAACCTTTTTTCTATGATGTTTTTCTTTTTTATCTAAAGATTTTAAATATTATAACATCCGCAAAGTAATTCGGAGCGCTTACGGTGGGGTTTTCTAATTTGTCGACAACTAATGTTAAATTTATCTTAACTCGATATAGCATATTAAAACTGGTTTCAATCTTACGATCTTAATATAAATTTAAATTTCGCTGCATAATCTTTGAACCGAAGACTGATTAGATTAAAGTTAATAACATCTTCTTAACTTGGACATACAGTATTAGCAAAATGAATTATCAAAACTTAACACAAATTTTTGCAATCTATTATATGTACTTTAACTTACATAGTTAAAGTTGTGTTTTTCTATTCGGTTTTACCCAAAAACCCATACAATTGTCAATTACAAAACCTTGAAATTATATACCATATATTTACAAGAAATACACGCTTATAATTCATGCTGTCGTCATATCTTCCCGATTTCTTTGTAATAGTAAAGTGTAATATTTATTTTACAGTTTCAATGTTTTCTTCAAATCTTACAATGATCTCGAGTGTGACTTGAAGCGTCCCATAATTGATCAATCATATTTCGAATCAATTCAAATTATTTGTTGAAATTCAGATTTCAAGAGAAAAGTAAATCTTTCTTCCAATAAAATTTGATCTACTAATATGTCGCCCGAACTCCAAATCCTTTCTCCACAATTCCAAAAATTATATGTCACTTACAATCCTAATCATTTGGTGATGGTCTTCTTTGTCTGGTTTTCTAGAAATTATGGTAATGGAATTCTATTATTACTACCACTGCTATCCTTAGTAACCGTACAATGAAAGTAAATTATACAATGGATTGGTACAGATCCAACCAGAATGAGATACGAGGCAAGCTCTGATTTGGTGATGCTGCGACCATTAACTTCAAGGACTTTCAACCAAAGAAAAATCATAAAATTTTGAGTTTCGTTTGGTATAAAGTGGTAGAAAAACGATTTGATTTAATAATTAGAATTGCTTCTTGCTGGCGCATCATATATGAGCTCAAGCTCTTGTGATGTTTCAACTTTTAAGCCATTTCATTCGCGCTAGACCTGGTTCTGTACAACTTATGCAATTTTTTAAAATTATAGACTTCAAAAATTCCCCATAACAACCCCGGCATCTTTGCTCTCAAATGAAAATAGGTTTTAAGATAAATTGGTACCCACCGAGGGTGCAGTTACCGTCAACAGTTTCCATGGCATTAATTTAAGCTTACATCGATTATAAAGTGCCGCGCAATCATTGTATTTTATGAATGGATGTTATACTTTTATGGACGAGAGGGCCAACAAATCTGTAACCTGTTTTGTTTATCCAGAAAAAGGTGTCAAAAGAGAAAACATGGCCGTGATTATCTTACTTATATCACTTCTTCTCCCTTTTCTTTTGATCTGGTCAGTTCACAATGTTTTCTACGAATGTTAATCTTTATGGCATAATGTGATATGTTAACGACTATCGCCAAAAACATATATTGATAACCGAAATGGCATTGTTAAATTCTAGAGATTTTATCAATTTTCTACGATGGTTCAATATTAGATATTTTTCGAATTACTAAAGGTAGACACGCAATCAGGTCCATGAGCGATCATCTGGTCCAGAGTGTGGTTGAAAGCACAGTATTTCATTTACAGATCAGGGGAAAATATTTCCTTAGATTGCAGATTTCCAATGAAAATATTCCTTAAAGTACGAGGTTAGTTGTAAGCATTTTTGTGTAATGTATAGCGGAAAGCTCGGTGTAACATTGAAACGTATGACAAAGAAATAGCGTTATACCTCTACAATTTAAACAGCTTAAATCAAAATAATTGAAAGAGTGATATCAGAGTATTTTTATTGTTCAATTCATCAAATCCATCTGCAAGCCAGGGTGAGTACCAGAAAGCGGGAGGGCAGAAATACGCAGGACAATTCTTCCACGGAGTTGTGTTATGAAGAAGCATTTTGAGGTTCTTGTTATCACTTAAGGTGTCTCCATTTGTTGATGAAAGAACTCAAAGTCATAACCAGCTTTATTATATATGTATTTGACAAGCTATAAATATTTATAATTTTTCAGATAAGAGACTGAATTTTGGTGTATGCAGTTCTATATTGTCGAATATTGCTTTTGCTGCATTAGATATTATTTTTTTCATCAAGATTATCAAAATGTCTTTTCTAAATTTGGGATATCAAATTCCTAATGATGAATTAACATATTGTAATGTTTTTTTTTGATATATAAACCGTCTGTTTACAGGCAAGGCCTTTCAAGTTCAAGGTCTTTCCTGTGATATTATCATGATCCTTTGAATTATTTATTGAAATAAGACCTATTGTTAACTTATCTCTTCATATGGTCGGGTTCGGGTGTATCAAAGGGAGTCTCAACAATTCGGTAATGATATTTCAACTTTTTAAAAACTTGATTTAATTCGCTTCCCCGCTTTAAAATCATTCGTTTGATATGGATACGTGAAAAATTCTTCAACCGATTTGATCAAAAATAACATGATTTAGAACAAGGTTTAACAAAGAAATCAAAGTGAACATTTTGATTTCGGTCAATTTTCTCACATCTGCAAACCTTACTGTACGTTTATGCAGCTTCCTTCTTGCAACTAATGTGCAACAATTCTGTAACTTTGCAGGGCGAACTGTAAGCCGTCATTGTTCGACCCGAGACCCAGATCAAAGCACGGCTAAATCTCATGAAAAAGGGCGGCATTTATTTATTTTTAGTAGTTTTTCATGTTCACGTATTGTGGAGTATCTACATAATTTTATTTCATCCTAGCGCAGACCGTAATTAGTTTTTCAAATCGATCTTTAAACAGGGTGTGTTACCGTGAACTACTTGTAAAATACAAATCGAGTCATAATTATTTAATCTATTATACAAAGAGAAAAGCGCATTAACGGCTTAGAAAATTTGATTTCAGTAGACTGGAAAGATGGGTGATTTGAGGATTACTAGGAGGCCTAATTCAATCCTTGTAGAGCGGAAGCCCAATTTATTTGACAAGAGTATTTGTGAGAGTACTTTGTCCATCTAGCTCATTTTGTAACTTGTCGCTTGAGTTTGTTCACAAGTTTATAGTACACTTTTGTAAGAGTATACTTACTTTGATACTTTGATGAGGTTTGGCCAAGGATCAGGGCCATTATATACTACACGTAGACCGCCCGACTGGATACTCAAGTATGAAGATAGATTTCATTTAAGCTTTAGCTTGTATGATATCGTCATAATTGTTTATAAACAGAAAGAAACTTCTTTGGCAGTTCTAAAACTTATGACGTAGCTTCATGGTAGGGTTTTACTTATATCACTGGAAAGACACTCATCATTTCTGCTGCTTAATATAGCCTCAATAATTTTGTTGGATTTGCAGAGTTTTTCGAAAGCTTCTAAAAAACATGATTTCCATGAACCTCCCTCAGTGTTGAATTAGCTTCTAAAAATTTTAGAGTTTAGATTTCTTTATTTGAGCTTGTTTTTCCTTTAACAGAAAACTTCTTACATCAACGCTTTAATATCAAATGTCAGTAATTTATATGAATAGATTTAGGAAACAAAGTTAATATTCGATTAATACCAACCTGGTGTCGCGCAGTTTCCAAAAGTAATCCACTCATTCAGAGAACCTCTTTGAGAAGGACAAGGTTCATTGCGTCATTGACGTCAATCGCTGGGATTTTGTAAGTAAGTCAATAAATGGTGGGGTTCGTAAAGTATGTTCTTAAGGAAAATGCTTTTCAAACTTCTATTTTGAAGACCTTGCAGCATCTTTCAACTCCTTGTGCAGCATTTTTGTTAATGTAAATAGGTAACTTTAACAGCCAAATTTATACGGGGAGCTTCTGACTTGGCCCTTTTTTATTTTGTTGTCGTGACATCCACCGGACGTACCGTCATATAGAGGTGGCGGCCCTCCATCGAGAAGCGTCCTACTGGGGTTCCCGGTTCACCCAGCTGCACAGGGCTCTCTCCCGAGGGCCATTGAATGATGACACCTGAACAGGTATCTACCAAATAGGGGTTGCACCTCCAAAAGAAACTAACTTGTTCCTTAGAGAAGTGCTATAAACAGTACTCGTGGTTTTTAGCGCTTGTGTTCCATGAGCGCTATTGTTGTCGCAAGTTTGTCATCAATGTCAGTCCTGGGTGACAAGCAGTAATTGTTGGCCGGGTTTATCATATAAGCATGCCATGCAAGGGCCAAGGTGCTGGTAATATAGTCACTGGTAATATAGTCACTGGTAGAATTTGAGGTATAATGACTTGAGGTAGTTTAAGTAATTATAGACTAGTGTATATTGGTTACAGTGCGATAAAACATGGACTGCAGATGTTACTTGGGGATCTAATCTGAGTTGTTGGGGCCTTGTAAACCAGGAATTGAGCTTTTTGGATTCGACATGATTTTTAAGTTCTAGTTCATTGTTGTTTTTTGCGTAATTTAAAAGTAGGCTTAATCAGCCCTTAAGGATATTTCCTTGGTGGGTTTTTTTCAAAGTCTGTAAATGATGTAGTTGGGGTGATAGTGCCATTTAGGGGGCCATGCATGGTTTTGGTGGCTCATGACTATGATTGTGACCATCGGATTCGTCATCAAACTTAATAATCGATATTTGCAACCATATCAGGGGAAATGAGAGAAAGGAAGAAGACGTAGAATTGTTCTCGGTCATTCCTCTATCTCTTCCGATTAAGTCTCATTTCGTGCACAATTAGTTCCCATTTCGTTCACAATTATAAAATCCCATTTCATTCACAAGAAAACGTCGGGGTAAGAATCGCAATTCTAATCATTGCATTAATTGTACAGTTATGATCAGGAACAAACTATAAGGTAACCTTTTCATTTAATGTCTCTTAGCGCTCGATGAACCGTAATGAAAACGGAATGGAAAATTTAAAAACCACGTACCGTAAAATTAGCATTCGTCTGCATGGTATGACTCATGAGTCATGCTCCTATATACTTATATAAGCGCACGTTTTAGATTTGATTCTAGGTCTAATTGTACTTAGGTCTTTGTTAGGTCTATTTATTGTAAAGAACTAACGATACCAGAAATTAAAATCTAGTTCTCAATTTCTCATCGGAGATTTGTCTTCTATAAGTCTTTTATTCGTTTAGCGTTTACAATTTACTATTTACATCTCGCAGAACTAAAAATTAGATCGTATAACTATCACATAACCATTCGCTTTTGTCTGAAAGTGAAAGGCTTTTCATGTAAGACTATAATAAGCCATTAAGAGCTAAGAAATAAATCGTTACGTAAGAATTAAAATAGCTATCATAATTACGTCATTAGAAAACGTCATTATGAAAACGTCATTAAAATATTAAGTAATGCGTTCCTGTTTATTTCCATATCATTCAAATATAGACCTATAGCTATATTCATACTAGTATATATACGTTTATTACGTTTAAGGAAGAAATTGACAGACCCAACCTCATTTCCTTTGCCCACCCTTACTCAGCGATAATTGAATAATTGATAGAGAATCTGATCACGTGATCTAAATTCAGCCAATTATAGAAAGACTAGATTTCCACACGTGGTCCCTCACGTGCTTTTATCATCTGAATAACCTCTTGTAATACGGTCATATAAGGCTTGTTTGAAATGCAACAAGCTTCCGTTGATCTGTAAACGTTTCAATATGTCATAATTCAGACTTTGTGATTATAGCTTAAGCACGATGGTTGATTACCTTAGCGGTTGTGCAATTTGTGGACCTTTTTGATGGACGTTCTGTAGACATGTAATAGATACAAGTAGATTTTGGTTAGAAGCTTTGAACAACCAGTGTTCATCGTTTACAGCTAAAGTAAATCTTTTGAAAAATCATGAATTGAATTTTGCTATCAACTTGGTTTATGTAGCCATATCTTAAACTTTTCTTAGTATTCTGAGGTGACTTCTGTTTTTTTCCTCCTTAACCTTAAGGAGGTAACCTTAAATTAAATAGTTTCTTATATAATTAACAGCTGCCCTCCGATGAATTGTAACGCAAACTGTTTCTATTTCATCATCAAAGTGATGTGTGTTACTTGCTTTTACGAGTATCGATAGAAGTTTGTTTCCAAAACAAGCGTAATTACAAAAATGATTACTATTAATTATAGTGACAAATTCAAATTTCCACAATATTAAAACGCTCCGTTATCGGCCAGCCTGCATTTATTCTCATTACTATCTACAAAAGTAATTATCAATCCGTCAGAAAGCGCGCATTACCGGGACATTGACGTCCTGGCCGTGCAGATAAGTGTTGTTCAGTGAAACTTGTTGTAAATGTACGTGAGTCGTGATGAGATAGCTAGTAAGCCAGATAGCGGTTCAGCCACACAAAGAGTCCTGCATGTTGGCAAGACAACGAGTATAGATCGACCCGGTACCAACTCTCAAAGCAAGCCCCGGAGACGACACTACCGGGTCGTATAGAAGACTATACCCGTCTACATCTTACCGGGTCTACCCCCGCAAATAGGGTGACGCAGCTGATGTCACCGCTCTGCGAGCTAGTCCGGGGTTGGCCCGGGTTCAAACTGCCACCAGGAGTAATGTAATGACTGCAGACACAACTAGGTTAGCTGTACAGCGGTCCCACGAGCTAGCTCCCCACTGTCACGAAGGTAGCGCCGTCCCGCTGACCCCTATCTAACTTCCAGCCTGGCGGTACTGCTAGACACACAATATAAAATAATAATCATTAATACATCCCGCTCTGCAATACGACAGGTCGCTTAATCGCCGCGTGCGCGCAAAGGAGCTCAGGGAAGTGAGGTTCGGTCGTTTTTCTCGCTCTTTGGCTTTGGCTTTTAGCTTTAGTTCGTCTGCAGACTCGTTCTTCAGACTCGTTCTGCATGTCTTTGTTGATCTTTAAATGTCGACCTTTTAAATGTCAATTAACCATCCAAAAACTGCATATTCCCTTACAAACTTGTATTTTCATCAATACCAAAACTCGACGGCTCCTGCTGATATCGTTTGAAATGATTGTGCCGAGTTTTATTGAATTCCCATTTTTGAAAGCTGAAAAATCGCTCTCAGGATTAGTTGTTGTATTCTTTTTCAGGTCGATTTCATTATTGTCTCGTGACTCAATAGTTAAACTGTAGATGCTACCTGTTACAAAGTGATCTAGATAATTCGATCTCACGACATTTCCGACTATCCTTTTAAAGTTTACAGTTACAGCATTGATAATTGGTGAGATAGAGAGATCGAGTTTTTTGGAAAAGTAACAATCTTTTCGTCCAGGCAATTTGACAGCCTGATATTCGATATTAATGCGATTTATTCCTATAAACCTAGGACTGTAAGTCGAATTGTTAATGTAATTTGTGTGATATACTGATTAATATCCCATTTACCGATACAGACAAAGTCGAGGTTGCAATGTTAATCTTTACACTCTTCCTGATGTCCCTTCTCCTGAGGGACGCGACTTTTATGTTCACCTGCAGAGGGGCCCCTTCGAGAATACCATCGGATGAACTTGCTCGGTAATTACGTCTCGGTAATTAAACTGTAATTATCTCATTATTCTTGAATGATACTGTAATTATCTCATTAATTATTTAAAATGAAATATTAATCATCTCTCGATTAGTATTGATTAACTGTGGATATCGCCTTAAATCTATTTGAATAAATTGTTATTTTTTCATTTTATTTTATCAATTGAACTGCAAAATTTATTTCCTTGTTTCTTGATCTTAAGTTGAACTCCAGTTATCTCTTAACGATTTCATGGCGTTGTTCTTATTTCATTCTCGTGTTATCGTGCATATTAATTTAATAAATATTTTTCATTTGCATATTTAAGTTTATAATGAAGCTTTGGGGTTATTGGGAGCGCGAATTATTTAAAAAGTGGAAGACTTTGAAAGAATTTTACGGCACAGTTGTTAATCAGTACTTTAATTTTTCAGTAATGGCGGGAATTAAGGTTTTAACTAAAAGAGGCGGTTTTTCGTATAAAAATTTATTAAGCTGCTTGTATGATAGATGGTGAGCTTGGCGGCGCAATGCCAAACAAGTGGTTTAAGTGGCGACATATCAGCCATCATGGCACCACACTTGGCTTTTTGTGTCGATCAATGTTAAAAGTCTTAAAAGAGATTCAATGCTCTACGAAAAAAGTTTTCTCACGTCTGTAATAAGATAAGTTGTACAAGAATAATTTTCTGTCTAGATAATACTTTGGTAGATTAAGATAGCTAACGGAGCTGACGAAGTTGCATGATTGCTAAAAATAGAATGCTCCAGAGGAGCGGATATGTTGTCGCACTAACTTGTAACAGTCACTGTGGTCCGGGCTAAGAGAAAGTTACAGCCAAGATTCTCTCTTCGATGTGGGTTATCAAGATGGGGTCTTGGTTTATGTAGTAACTAATAGTAGGAGAAATGTGGAGGGATTTTGTTGTACTAGGCCGGCCTCAGAGAAAAATGTTTTCCTAGGTACCCATTTAACTAATTTAGGTAGAAAAATTGATTTTAAGATGCGAATTTGGAGAAAATTGCCTACAAAAGATCTTACTATCACAGAGCCTTTCTTTATTTCTTCTATATTCATTCAACCAATACGGGATTTTGGTCACAACATAGGACTAAAGAAATCATATCGAAAAAATTTCTTTTTGAGCACTAAATGATTAAACTTACTCTCTATTTTCCCATATTCGCTTTTTTACTTAACTTAAACTACTTAAACTATTAATCTTTATAGATTGATTTAAGTTGAAATTGTATATTTACTCAGATTTGCGACACTCTCAGAAGTAGTTTTGACGGGGAAAGTTCTGGATGTTTCGCCAATGGGTCAACACACACTGCTGTCGGTAGGTGGGTTTCTTTTACTTCTTCCTTTTTCACTTTCACACTTTTAATTCTTCGTTTTTCACTTTCACACTTATACTTTTTCCTTTTTCACTTGATCACACTTTTACTTCTTTCTTTTTCACTTTCACACTTTTACTTCTTCCTTTTTCACTTTCACACTTTTACTTCTTCCTTTTCCACTTTCACACTTTTACTTCTTCCTTTTTCACTTTCATACTTATACTTCTTCTTTTTTCACTTTCACACTTTTACTTCTAAACCTTTTTCACTTTCACACTTTTACTTCTTCCTTTTTCACTCACACTTTTACTTCTTCCTTTTTCACTTTCACACTTTCACTTCTTGCTTCTTCCTTTTCACTTTCACACTTTTACTTTTTCCTTTTTAACTTTCACACTTTTACTTCTACTTTCACATTCATTTCTTTATTTTTCAAAAGTGTGTAGATGAGAATTGCACCTCTTAAGATAATATAATCAGCTATACTTTCGAGCTAACACAAAAAAACAAACCTCAACAGTCAACAAGCTATTATCATCAGTCTACATTAAACACAAGGAAATATTTTCTCAGCAAGCAATAATCGAAGTTGATTGCATCTACAAGACGACACGGGGGACAGTTATGGAAATGATACGAGTTGATGGTGTCAGCACTCACTTGAGTTCATGTCTAAGTGTAGTTCAAATACATACACGCTACATCTTCTTTCTAAGTTCAACTACTGAGTAAGTGTTACAGATTTCATTTGAACACTTGACCCTTACTATGAATAGTACACTATCAATATTAAATTTTTATCCCATTTTGACCGCTTGCTTTAATATTTTAACATTAATAATGTGACATCAATGAATAAGTTTAGCCCAACTCTTATCGCGGCTTTATTTCATTTTGAACACTCCCAAGCTGACCAGTGATTAAATTTCAGTGACACACTATATAACATCGACCACCAATATGAACAAAAAGGGGCAATACATTTGAGAAGGAATACAGATCTGAGTAAAATTCTGGAAGTATCATATCAGTCGAGCTATCAACCTCATGGCAGAATGTGTTATCAGAGTAAGTTCAATCAGTTGTAACTGGCGGACTTTGCCCTCCGCGGATCCAAATCATACGGTAGAGTCCGCCGCCTATCCAACAGACCATGCCAATGTACGCTAACAGCAACTTTTGTGAAACTCAAATAATGCGATATAAAATCCGCCATCAGGCGAACTTTATCCATCCATACCCTAACCTTAGCCCTAACCTTGTCTTTAAACCTTTATCTAACCCTACTCTAACATTAACCCATACCTTATCTTTATATCCCTAAGGGGTCATTCATGACGAAATAAGTTCTGAGAGTGAATTCAAACATCACGATTTTGGTTGCAGGAATATTTAAGCTTAGCTCTCCTTTTCGCTAACATATTTTATTTTCTTTGCATCTATCTTTTAAATGCCACTGCAAAAGTAGTCAGTCATAAATACATGAAGTATCTGAGCAACCTTTAATTCAAGGTGTTCCGTTTTTCCTTAAACAAATTTTGTCTGTTGTATGACTGCAATATAATCAAACACTGATACGTTCGTTGTTTGTGACGATAATTGATATCTCATATCTCTTTTTGCGTGGACCCAGCCTGCAAAAATGTGTACAATGTATCATATGGCCTCCAAGTTTTCCCGCAAGCCCATGAAACACCAACTTATACGCCAATACGCGAATTGTCAAAACACTGGTCACTGCAATCACCAATTCGCGCTGCTTTGCTACCATCATCCTCCCCCAATATCGCCCTATGTTTTTCACCCCATATCTCCCTCATGCTTCTTCCTTACCCTATAGAGACAGACAAAACAACCTTTGGTGATATTCTCCAGTGGGTTTTTTCACGTGAACCCTGTTTCTCTGAAAAGTCCAGGTTGCAGCCGTGTTAAAAACTTTCCAACCAGATAGTGATTTAAAAATACCACCCCTAAGATCGGATCGTAAACCACATAGGGTTAAATCAAGCTGTCCGGCTGTGACTTCAAAAAGTTTTCACCGCGACTCCGATAAGTTTGTAAAAACGGTGCCTGATCGTGCTGACCCTGCCGTAACCATGGTAACAGAACGTGCCTGTATGTGAGTGGAGGTACAAGTCCCCTCAACCCTTGCACCAGTGCTCCATTGTTGCAGAGGTTATCTCCTCTAGACTACATCCTCAACTCTTCGGCAGTAAGATCAATTGTTCGAGCCTGTGTTGGTGGCTAGCTTATCCGGATTTCGGTTGTCGGGCTGTCTTTATTCATGGCATAAACGGTCTTTTTCCAGCCGGAATACAGTTAACGATCTTAAGACGTAAAGTTATATTTATACGGATCTAAAGCCGTAAAGTTATTTTTAGATGGAATAGAGATATGGCTTCCGTCAGCAGGACTGACATTTACTGTCGGAGTGCCGTTGACTGGACACTCTTTAGACGAAGTCTGCTCCTGCCTTGCAAGGAGACTCTTTAGACGAAGTCTGCTCCTACCTTGCCAATTCTGGCAAAATAAGTCTAAGGGACTCAATGTGACAATCAGGCTCCGTTGATATTCGATCATAAGGGGTCGTTCACATAAGACGACATCACCTGGAGGGGGAGAGGGGGTTTCCAAATGATGACGATTGATGACGAGGGGTTGGAAAAACGGTTTGGCCAATGATGATGTCATCAAAAATTTTTTAGGATTTATAGGTTTTTTTATGTGAACGACCTCTAAGCGGATATTAAGATAAACAATAAACAGGAACACATCTCGCCAACACAGTAAGCTGACAGAGCTTGTAAGCACTCCTTACCAGTGATTAACTTTTGGTCCGTCGAACTAAACTAGTTGGGTGCCGGTAGAATGGTAGATTTAAAAGTTTCATTAGTAATTTATTGAACAGCTATTTTATTAGCTATTTGCTTCGATTCTTTGATCAGTGCTTGTAACATAACTCCAACTTTTTACATTTTGTATTTGCAGATTGTGTAGAAGTGTCAGAGTGGTCCGAGTGGGGGGACTGTGAAGCTACATGTGGGAAAGGTTTTATGAAGAGGAGCCTGAAACCACCAGCAGGAGTGAGGATAAGAAAAAAACATGACTGTTCCCAAGTCGAAGAGAGGGCATTATGTGAGGTTAGCTTGACCATTTAGTTATAACTATAAGCTTGAAGATTTAGTTATAAGCTTGAAGATTTAGTTATAAGCTTGAACATTTAGTTATAAGCCTGAACATTTAGTTATAATGACTTTTCATCACTTTGGCATGATAAAAATACTTTTACATTGATTTATGGCCATTTAGATAAAATTACCGTGATGAATTGATCTTAATAATTTAATGTCCCGGTAACGTATTGATGAGACTCTTAACGATCAACAATACCATGAGTTCAAATTAGATAAAACTTCATAAAAGCAATACATTTCATTAGTTTTTACAATGAATCCACAACAGCAAGTTCTGTTATTACAAATCGAGTTTTTACTGAATGTAAGCGATGGCGAAAACTCTGAAATAGCATATGTGCTACCACTTTTTGGGTGCGTTGTAAGGGAACTCTTTAAGACTAATAATGATAGTTGTCAATCATCTCTGTTACAAAATCAAATCCATTTGTTATCGCCATGATGATTTTGGTACTATCACTGAACCAAAAGTTGTTTATTCATCACTAATCCATACCAAATGTAGTTGTTTTTCCGTCACTGACTCACTGAACTACTGTTACCGTAGTTGTTTGCCTAGAGCACTTCCCGTTATTGACCACATCTTTTGAGGAGACTCCAGAGTTATAAGTCGCGCCCTTGAACTTGACTTGATCAACACCTGATCTGAGCTTCTTGAAGAAGTCGTCAGTGAAGATTATGAAGATGATGGGGTTAAAGCAGGACAGATAGAGTGGAAGTAGGTTGTTGTAGATGAAGAAACAGATGACTTGCACTTCGGACGTCTCCCAGTCAGAGAGTCCGAAATACCATATCTGAAATGTTTTTAGTGGTTGAATTTCTGATTGTTTTTCACGAATTAAACGGTTCTTTATTGGATTAACAAATTTCTTAACAATCAGAAAAACACATAGATAGTATCGTGAAAGGCAATAAAACCTACTACCCCAGAAAGGATATCAAAATAATCCATATATTAGAAAAGGATTTTTGACCAAAAAGGTATTCCAACAATAGCCATATCATAAAGTTAAGAATAAATCCTACCAGATGCATCGCAGTGTAGATGAGTCCTCCAGCGTTAGCGATAAAGATTCTGAGAGAAGCCTTGTTGTTGTCTATCTGAGTGGTAGTCCCGCTTCTCTGTGCCTCTGGAAGAGTGCCAAATGTCAGAGGTCACCTTAACAAAATGAACGTCAACTTAATGACAGAATTACAGCAGGTATCATGCCGTGTCATACTGTTATACTTTTATCTGTCATTATAGACATAAACTTATAAGTACAGTGACGCTTTCGCTACTTCTTTCTTACGTCAATTCGATGATAAAACTCTACTTTCTGTTCCTTGACTGCTTAACTGCTTAGATCCAAATAGCATAGTTACATGATGATGAATATGAAGTATGAATACACTAGTCTTTATTACGATTTGTACTTCACATTATCTTATAGTCTAAACAATAAATGTATCTAGTCTAAACTATAATAGTATGATATAGTATACTTCACATAGTCTAGTCTAAACTATAATAGTATAAACTTTAGCGTTATTAATAGTATAATATAGTATACTTCACATAGTCTAGTCTAAACTATAGTAGTATAATATAGTATACTTCACATTATCTAGTCTAAACTATAATAGCATAATATAGTATACTTCACATAGTCTAGTCTAAACTATATAATAGCATAATGAAACAAACTTCTTGAGTAGCGGTATAGCTGGAACATTGCCAACACTGAACAGATGAGAGATACAAACTGACAGAGAAAACACGGCCCCCAAAGCAAGAGGGTAGTCGATATCAAGTTATTCATTGTAGTACCTCCTGAAATATTTTTGACTGACTAAATTTTTGACACAAATAAAGAACGAAAAATTGCGGTCGTTCAGGCTTTTTCTCTATTAAGACCGAAAACCTGTCGCTGATTCTATAGTTCATGGTTTCAAAAACAGATTCTAACAGCCGATGCAGGCCTCTCCCTTAAGTCAATTCAATGACGTGCTTGTAAGTGCTGGGACTAATTGCGATTTGACTGCCTTGATTAACTAGAGATGGCTATTATATTTTCAGAATGTATCCTATCCCGTATTTTGTAGTCGGAGACCTGACCCTAATTTGTTACTTTCTCACAGAATTTGTAACAAGTTGTGTTTTGTAAATCGATCCCAAACACTCTAACCTCAATTCTAATTCTATCACCGCGAGGTTGTCTAGAGATTTGTAAATTTGTTATTTTTACTAGGGGGCTCAAGACCGATATAATCGATTTTTATGCCAGAATCGTTACAGATCATAGTTTGATATCGCTTTTAATCGTTTAGAAACTTTTATTTCGAGGAGCTGAAGTTATATTTAGCTTTTCCGGATATAGAGGCATATAAATAGAAAACGAATAATGGCCCAGCAAGTCCTTAGTTATCACTTATTGCCGGAGTATTTCCTAACCATCGTAGAAGCTGCATGCTGGCACCGCTCTTGTATTTTGTCTCAACAACATTCACAGCGTGACGACGAAAGGAAACATAGTCTAATTCTTTAGACTTATAGATAACTGTAAGTACAAGAAAATTAATTAGTCCACCTACCTTCAGTTTGATTGACCGTTCTCGTGACAAAAAAGATGTTTTCAACCGTCTGTGATAGAGACAGATAGTACGCCAATTCATCTGAGATAATTCTAAGTCGGTCAAAAGTAAGATCAAGTTTTAAACCATTTACTGATGCCCTCGTTGTAACTTCCTTGCAACATCGTGGTTGAAGGAAGGCTATGTGGGGAAAGTTTTACTTAAATATTTAATCCTGTGACTAGAAATCAAATTAAATTGACGTTTGCCCGAGTAATAAAACAAAAATTTTGTCGCCAAGTTTTTTTAAGCTAATTCACAGCGTATACTAAGATATGTAAAAAAAGATTATACCTGAAAACATGAGAGAGAAAACGACCAGGGTGTAGGTGACGTAAAGGAAGATGAATAAAACACAGTATCGAATCTTCAATTGTGCAAAGGGATTTTTGATCTGAAGATTTTAGAAGTTATTAAAAACCAAGGTACTTAAGTGTTTACGTTATAGGTAAAGTAGGTGCTGAAATGGGCAGTTGGTGATAGAGATCTTGATTAAACTTTATTTAGTCGTTTACACTTGAATCTGCATTATGAATCATTCTGAATAATGGATAACCCATCCTGCATCGCCGATAGAATCAAGTTAACAAGACATGTGTTTAATGTCGTCATCTATTTAAACTCAGTTTGCTGTGCGTGCCCTCTGTTCAGTAATATTGAATATTGACCAATAGTGTGTTTCATTTCGAGAACTTTAATTGAATCTCTAGAATCAAGTTTTTTTTAACATAATACTTACCAACCTGTATGTATCGAATAGTCGCCAGGACAGCTAGAAGGCAGTTTGGCGTGACCAGCAAGGTGTAGATAACAACTCCTGCAATCCTCTCCCAGAGTTTGGGGTAGAAGTAGGCGTTACAGTGGTACATCCCGTAGTACTCGTAGAAGTAGCAGTTTGGGTCTTCTTTTATAGATATCTTATGAAAGTCAGATAGAGAAAGGTATTTTGAGGAGGGGTCAATGACCCCGGGTCAGACCTTTATCGTATGACGGGATAGTAATTGATCGATAAGAACAAAGTCCAATTAAGATGAGCGCACATACTACAATTCTAATCGAAAAATATCATCCCATGTTTAACTGAAAGACAAAATTAAAGTGTAACTGTCTAGCAAAAGTAAAACTGTTTTCTGTTCCACTAACTTTGTAGATAGAGTTGATTGGTAGGAGGAGGCAGGTGAGAAAGTCGAACATAGCCAGCACTTTATAAAGAAACCTTGGGACAGTCAGCTTCATCCTGTATGGTAGATAAATAGCATTGTGTTCCTTGATTCCCTCCCTGAGGGACAACTCACTGTTTTAGACAACTTGTTGGCAATGCTTCATAGACGAGGCTAGATCAGAACAGTGCTGCAAAGGTATTTTTAGGGAGGGATCACAAATTTGATCATTCAGAAGCTACAAGACAGTGCTTTTCAGTTTCTTAGTTCTTATTGGTCAAAATGTGTGACACCCACCCCCGAAATAACTTCCTCTACAGGCAATGTGCTAGGCTGGGCAGTGTAAGAACTCAACTATGCCAAAGGGGGAGCCGGAAAAGTGAACCAACTGATCCTTACTAAACTGTCGTCATTGCAGATTGCTTATGTGCATCAATTAAAAAGGGTTCACCTTCATTTCCAAGTAAGGATGTGGGAGCTGGTAAGGGTGATAAGAAAAATTTTGGGAGTTATACTCACTTGAGGTTATAGTAGAAGACAATGGGGTTCAGAACACTAGATGCTAAAAGTGGGATTGCTAAAAGTACGAGGAATATGACGTCCGGGTAAGAGGTTCCACCAGTACTCAGTAAAGACATGACCACTTCAAGCTACTAGGATGGTTTTACAAATGTTAAAACTGGTAAAAATAAAGTTTATACTGCATAATTTTACAAGATACAATTAACCACTGGGCGAGAATCATGCTTGCAGTTATTGTCACCCTGGCACAAATTCCGAATTTATTAACGCAGGTGTTGCACAGAAAACATACAATGTCGGAAAGCTCATTAATGCGAAACGTGTCAAAAGAAAATTCGTCTGACAAGTGCTCCTATCAAAATGTATATTCTATTCTCCCATTATGCATTCCGGAAACTGGTTATTTACAGACTGACTGCCGACTGCTCAGGAATTGGCTTCGACCCCGGTCCGCCGGCTGCTACATTATAGTTATATATACAAATATATATACTACCATCTTGCTGTACGTTCACTAATGTCGGTTTAGATTTTTATAGGAAGCCATGGCTTTCTAATCAAATGGTCGATGGACAAAGCGTATGGCATAAGTCAGCATAACTTCTGTAAATCATTTACTTCTTTATTGGAAAAGTTGGCAAACAGGAAGAAAGTGACACTTCATTGTGATGAACAAACACAGCTCTTGTAAAGTAACAACACGACAATGCAATATGACTCGAAACTTCATTGTTCATAGCCCAGGCAGTGATTCATGCAGTCCATTGTCCAAGTACTGTAGCTATGATGAAATTAAAAAAGAAAAAGACAATAAGCAGAAGAGAAAGGATATAGTAACAACTGAAGTAAGATAGTTTATAATCTGTAAAGACTAAAGCAGTTACTGTGCTAATACTAGCTTTGAGTCTTTGACTCTGGCATTCGCCTTATAATAGATCTGAAGCATCAAGAGTTATAATTCAAGGAGTTTCATCATTCACAGTTTCCTCATACACAAGCTCTTATGCTTTATAAACGCTGTCACTAAGGCCTAAGGTCTTAAAAGTAAGGTAAGCAAATTGTTACTCTCTCTGTGTTAACCGAGTCTAAATGTTCAGAACAAGAAAATTCATATACAATTATTTCAGAGTGATCTTATAAGCAATCATTCCTTTTCGAGTGCAACATCCTCTGCAACAGTACTACCATCTGTCTAAACAGTAACAACATGTTGTTAAAAAGTTAATCGCTATCTTTGATCTTAAGGTGATCATGTAGGGCAACAATGTTTTCGTGATCTGAAATAAAGTGACGAGAAGAAATTTTATAGGCTGTAGAGCTCGGGCTCGACGTTATGCATAGGAATTAAGGACAACCATGATAAGCAGAATCTTAGAACCAACATTGCAGCCACACTCACAAGATCCCCTATACCACATAATGTCACACAACGAGTATATCAAAGACAAAGTAACTCACTAACTCCACTCAGGCAAGAAACTAACAACTAATAACCCCAGGTTTGTCCTTGCGAAGAAGCGATCAGAACAACGACTGATCTCTATCAGCTGGAGAAGCCGATAGAAACATACTTCGTGTATAACGGTTGTCAGAGTACTGAAGTAATCAGAAACAAGTGGTGTGTAGGACTATGTCCTGATGTTAACAGGTAATTCATAGAGAACGGTATTTTTGGGGAGGGGTCAAAATGAGTTTAAATCACGTCATAGCGCTGCTTTTTAGCGACTGGCCGTACTTGACATCTCGCAACCCTTCTGTATAATTGAGTCGGATATTTCTGGATATCTTAACAGAAAACAAATGTTATTTAAAAACGAGAGCATGATTTATTGTGATTCATAACATTGGGTATTTGGGTGTTGAGCCTTAAGTACAAAGAAAGGAAGTGACTCCTTCAACCAATCTCCCCACCCTTCCAACCTTTCAACCCTCCTAGACCCATTACTCTCCCTTACATGCAAAAAAATCGTTGTCGATCCACTTGTGGGTTTACTAGTTTAACCTAGTCTCTCTTAAAAGTAACTTATCGATCAGTTTTAAAAGCCCTAACCAAACCCTTACCCCACTTCTAACTAACCCTAATTCTAACATTAAATTCTAACAAATAATTTCTTCAGTGTTAACAAGGCGATAAGATGGGGAGTTAAAACTCTGCGGATGATCTGCTTCGATGGCAGAGTAGTTTTCCACAACGTAGCTATCATTGAAGAGTGCGGGTGTGTAGCTCAAACAGTTGAAGAAGACGACATCTTCAATAGCTTCTTCAATAGATGAGATATAGGGATGTAAAGCATTTAATGAAGTAAGTTTTCAACATGGTTTTTCAAAACAGTTTCTTGTCGGGTTGGATTAATATGGCGACAAGATGTTTTCATGTGCAAGTCTACGACATTATTTTCAAACAGATATAGAAAAGGGTATTATCATATCACAAATTTTGATTAATGATAGGCTGAAAAATAGTGCTTTCTTCTGATTTGTTTAAATTTGTGACTACCTCCCCAAAATACCTTTCTCCTAGTTGGTTGATTGTCTGAGAAAATTTCAACCAAATTTCATTTGTTCCAGGCTGAGTTGCGGCTTCCAATTTGGTGCCTTAAAAAGATCGCGACCTAGATCCGGAGAGTGCAGGAGGAAACTTAAAAATCAGATGTACATTGTTTCTGTCAGAATTCCGACCATGAAGATGAAAAAGACATTTAAATTTAGAAGATATTTGTTTTTTGTGGTTACCTATTTAGGCTTTGTAAATAAATGAAATCATCAAGAATTTTAGGGCTAAAGTATTGGAAGATTTCAAGTATCTTTAGAGTCTGAATGGATGAAATTGAAGTTTTGCTGATATCGTATAGGTGTTGTACATGGAACTTCTTGTTTTTAGATATTTGCTTCGAGATTGATTGATTGCTCAGCCTTGTCATTACATAAACTGCAAAAATGTTTTAAAGTATTTCATACCCACTGTCTACTATTTTCATAATATTGGTGCGGTAGAAAGGTCATATGACTGCAACAATTAGCAAGGGTCTGACATGAGAATCTGTGAATTTGATGGTCCTACTGTATGGTACTAATACAGTAAAACCTCTATTTACCGTGTCCCTCGATTTACCGGGCCTTCTAGTTCTACCATTACCCCGAGGGGCCCGGTATAGGTTCTACTGTATATAGGTTCTTTTCTTTACAAATTATTGCTTATTTCTCCTTTTCAGAGCTTGATTAGCAATGTTTGTCGATAAAGAATGAACTTTTTACGCATTATCATCTGGGTTTTGGTGTTCAGTAATTGCAGTATGAAGGGTTTATTTATTCAAGAAGTGCAGCCTTCACATTCGATCACGATGGTTCTTGTTTTTTTAGATGGGAAATTGTGATCCATGCAGATAAATTATTAATCTTCATAGATCTATAGCTAGCCAGGTAATATAATAGCCCTAGGTAATATTTGATGATGTTTTTATATTGATTAATTTCGGCCATGAAAAGTTTATACAGAACCACTGTATTCAATTTTCATTATTATTCACTGTGTTGAATTATTATTATTCAGTCCGTTAAAACCAAACTTGTATCCATTTGTTGCCGTGTACTGTATACCAATTAAAATCCGCATTGAAATTAACGTCATGTATAAGAAAATGCGATTGCGTAGCTTCTAGTTCTCCGATGGTAAAAACATCAAAGATTGCAATTGGAGCTAAATTGAAGAGAGATATGAAGAAGAACAGTGATCAGATTAATCTTATCCCGACGAAAACTTTCTATGACTATATTATATTGATGATAACAAAAATCAGAATTATTATTATAGGCCATCCACCTTCTACTAAAAAAAGTCTAACTAAATTAAAAGATGCTATGAAGGAAATCGGAAGCTGATTCCTCGATAGACACTCAGGATATAGTTTTGTCGTGAGATAAGACATCACCCGCGTTACAGGTCTGGGCAGAGGTCTCACACCGACACTGAATAAAGGAGCCTGAAACCTAATTAAAACTTAGATCCTACCCTAGTGCAAGGGATCTAATCGTATCACAGGTCATTTTCCGGAACGGAACGTTAACCTGACAAAGCAATAAATTCAATATTCATTTGTATTATTGAAACAATTGTGTTTAGTGAAATGATCCGTTTTGATATAAAAACGGTGGCTTTTATCTTATAAACGTTTAAAAAACATACAGAATATAGAAAAAAGGAAAAAGGGCAAAATGTTATAACATTATAAGTGTTACGTTTGTTGATGAGAAAATAAATTTTCCGGCAAAATTTGTTTCAATAAGGTATCATGATCTTACTGCTAATAATGCAGGATATATACATGACACATGTGAACATATATTTTTCTGTCCAGCTCTTGGTACCAGACCTCACAACTGGAATTGTGATATTTTATAGGAATTAGGATTACAAATATTAAAGTCAGTGCACTGTGTTCTTAGGACAACCAAATATCTGTCAGAATTGTATGCGAGACAACGCGGTGTCATTGCATACTCCGAGAGAAGAGCGAGTAAGGTAGAATGAGAGGAGATCGAAGGGGAAGAAGGGAAGAGCTTGATTAAGGGTGGAGGGAAGAGTGAGAAGAGAAGGGAAGATGGGAGGAGAAGGGGAAGAATGGAAAAGCTTGATTGAGGAAGTATAAGAAGAGAAGGAGAAGAAGGGAAGAGCTTGATTAGGGGTGGAGGGAAGAGTGAGAAGAGAAGGGAAGATGGGAGGAGAAGGGGAAGAATGGAAAAGCTTGGTTAAGGAAGAATAAGAAGAGAAGGAGAAGAAGGGAAGAGCTTGATTAGGGGTGGAGGGAAGAATGAGAAGAGAAAGGGAAGAAGGGAAGAGCTTGAGGGAGCTGGGACTCGGGACTCCTGAGAGGGTAAAAAGATCATTATTGAGAAGGTGTGCGCAAATAGGAGAGAGATAAAAAAGGAAAAGGCAAAAAGAAGCAATATCGAATAAAACGCTGAACGAGGGATAATGGATAAGGGAAGAGAGAAGTAGTATTGGGGAACAGAGAAAAGGGAAGTAAAAAAGGGAAAATGTAAGATGGAAGAAAGTAGTTGCTAGAAAAAGGAAGATTAGAAGAGGTAAGGGGGTAAAATTAGAAAAAGGAGCAAAAGATGTAAGAGGCAGAAGGAATGAGGGAAGAGGGAAGAGGGAAGAGGAAGAGCGGAAGAGGGAGTAGGGAAGAGAGAAGAGGCGAAGAGGAGAGTGAAAAGGAAGAGGGAAAAGAGAAAAGAGAAAGAAGGAGAAGAAATTATAAGAGAAAAAGGAAAGGTGGAAGAGGATAGAGAGAAGGTGGAAGAGGATAGGGGGGGTGGAAGGGGATAGAGGGAGATATGATTTACCGGTTGGAGGACGGGGCTTCGCTGGTCAGTATCTCAGTATAAACCAAACATCTTATCAAGTTCATAACTGTATAACCCGTAGGGGAGGGAGCTGGAGCTGGTAGACGTGGGACAAGCCTGCAGGAGTGATTACTCAGTATTTCAGTACAGTCTTTTTATTGTTTCAGTCCCACCAGCATCGGGTTCATTATCATGAATGTGGCAATTATAACAGGAACATTAGAAATTGTATGCATTGGTCACGGTGTATTGGCCTCAAATGGGCTTGATCCGCCGCGAGTACTTGAGTACTTGTGACGGTCGAATGACTAAATTGATTATATTGCACAGTGACTTTTGATAACGTGCTATGAGGGAAAATTTTTCGACCTTTTTACTCGTTGTGGTCAGATAGTAAGGCATGTGAATGAGGAAAAATCGATATTATTTAAAGCACTGACACTGTTTTAGTGCATATAGTGATTTACCTTATATAGTGATTAACCTTATATTTACCAATAAATCATGTGTATCATTTTGAAATAATTTCCATTTTTCTTTAACCCGAAGTTTACCCTGGAATAGTGCACCCTTTAAAGTTGATTAGAATCATGGGCGTGTACATGGACCTAGGACACCCCTGAATAGGGGGCCGCTGTAATTCCATGTTATATAATCCTGAATAAGGGGTCGCTGTAATTCCAAGTTATAAAACCCTGAATAGGGGGCAGCTGTTATTCCAAGTTATAAAACCCTGAATCGGGGGCCTCTGTAATTCCAAGTTATATAACCCTGAATAAGGGGCAGCTGTTATTCCAAGTTATAAAACCCTGAATAGGGGGCCTCTGTAATTCCAAGTTATATAACCCTGAATAAGGGGGCCGCTTTAATTCCAAGTTATATAACCCTGAATAGGGGGCCCCTGTAATTCCAAGTTATAAAACCTTGAATAGGGGGCCGATGTAATTACAAGTTATACAACCCTGAATAGGGGGCCGCTGCAATTCCATGTTATAAAACCCTGAAAGGGGAATTCTGTAATTCCAAGTTATACAACCCTGAATAGGGGGCCGCTGCAATTCCATGTTATAAAACCCTGAAAAGGGGATTTCTGTAATTCCAAGTTATAAAACCCAGAATTAGGGCCGGGAATGCTGTGATTCCAAGAAATTATCGCACCAGGAGGTTCCGAGGTTATATATGAACACCAACTTATCGACTTTGTCGAGTTTCAATTATAATTATTGCGTGCCTTGCTAACCTTCAATACAGCCTTCATTCCAAGTAAAATTAGAAATTTCCGAAGTTTAAACTTGAGCTAATTAATTCGACACTAACCTTTCGATCTAACGCTAATTATCAACGCCAGAGCAGCCCTGGCCGGACAAGTCAACTGAACGTATATAATTTTGACTAACACTTCATACTTAGCCTGGAAAATTTTAGCGCCTCGCAACGTCAGATAGCCGAAACGGCGCCATAGCTGCAGGATAGTGGCTCCGAAATTTCTTTCTCTCTGAAAGGTTCGTAATATGTTTTCTGACTTAACACCAGCAGCGAAATATAGGCTAGAGTCAATTGCCAAGAGACTATATACATGCAGTACGCAAGGTGTACGCTAGAATAGGTGGCAAAGTTAAAACTTTTTCCGCTCCAATTCTAAAAATAACTCTAAAATTAGGACTCTGGTTAAAAATCTGTAAACACGATAGAAGTACAACACTTTGGATTGCTTTATGTTTCTCTCCTGAGTGCGTATATAATTCGTGTAGCTGCTATTAATGTTTGCAATGGTGTTATAATATTGCTTTTTATATGTTTCTTTGATATAATACGTTCTTTATTATTATTTTGTAATATGTTGTTATTTTTAGACGTTAGTGTATGATTGACTCATTATAACGGGAAGTTAGTTTTGGACTTTGGTAACCGTGTCAGCGATGGCTGATAAAATGACACTGATTGGTCATTATTGACTGCAATGATTGTATAACAACCTATATCATGGCTGCAATTATCAGACCAGTACCAGTTCTGGCGATTACAAGTGGGCTACATAAGTATGATCCTTTGCGTATTCGCCCTTAATCACGAGATCCTGCTTTATAAATGATCGCATCTACGTGACCACGAATATAGGACCCAACGACCGATTGTTATAGTGATTAGTGAATTAGTAGTAATGATTGTGATTAGTTGTCAAGATTGTAAGCACGTTTGGTGCTGCTTCAATACCTGTAGCCACCTTCGATGAAATTAAATGAGCAGCTCGGAGGGAAGTCATGTTGCACCTACCATGCTTGTCTTCGCTTTGTTGTGCTGCCACCCCACTAGGTGGGGCTGTAATTATACGACAACATGAAATTCGTTCAACATGATTTTTTATCATGCGTACTTTACCAAAAATTATTTGTGTGATTGCCTCGAAAATTGTTGTACGACTTAACAATATTACGTCTCCTATTTCCATAATGGAAATTAAAAAGTTAGAAAGTTATACATTGCTGGCCCCCCGATGGAGATTGACATTTTTCGATGTTCAACATTATCATCTTCTTCTTTCTTCTTCTTCGTAGGGGGATATGGGACAACATCATCAGCATCTCTACTCTACTGCGGACATACTATTATATATAAAATAAAGATGCGCACGCCGGGGATTATCTTATAACATAACGGGCGCGTAGCGCTCGTTATGTTTGAATAATGGACGAGCTGTATAGCGAGTCTATTATTCATAAATAACACACGACCGAGCGTAGCGAGGGAGTGTGTTATTTTTGATAAGCTCCAAGTGCAAGTCTTTATTCTATATAAAACACCACGAATAAATAACGTCCCATTAGGTTGCTCTGTTTGTCACGTGATGTAAAACAGTGTTCTGATTGGAGAGAAGCGCGTCGATCCTTGTTCGTGATTGGCGCAACAGATCGTGACGTCTTGTCACGTGATAAGGGCGAGAGCTGCGCATTGGGCAGCTAAGTTTCAAATTGGCTCCGTGTCAAACAGTGTGTACGATACGGTGTGCCGTGGAATGTGCGATTGAGTTTGTCAGTTTGAATCGTTATAATCAAGCCGGGAGCGTGGGAAGTATACAACGGCTGTATTGTAATTTGACACGGCAATGCGTGGAAAAGTGCCAGCGTGACACTGCAAATATGAGTGTGCGTGTTTTATAGTGCGATAAGCGATTCTTGATGTTTCACCAGACTGTTTTTTGTCGACTCTTTAAAAGTTTAGCGTACACGGTGCATGGCATTATGGATGAATAGAAAATGATCTGTTTAATGAAAAAACCTCTTGAAGCAAGAAATGGAGTTTAAACTAGCAATTAATTGTAATGTATCGTTATCTTGACACAGTCTAATACAATAATGAGTTTTAAATCGTGTCGACTACGAACGTATATGAAAATAAAAGTAATTAGGTACTAGAGCTTTTAGTTAAATGCATTGGTAGACTTTTTAAATAGTCGTATTATAGATTGATTGAAGTGTTTCAATTCTTTTCAGCTTAAGAGTTAAAAATTTAAAGCAGGGAATAGTTATTTGTCACGCCGAAAAGAACTGTAAAATTTTATAAGTACTAGAAGAACTATAAAAAGTACTAGAAGAACTATAAAAAGAACTAGAAGAGGTGCGAGAGCGGTACTACTGTAATCCGATATAGTACGGATTCACATCGACTTATGAAGTTAGTTACAAGCTATCATAAGTATTATAGCTTATCAGTAGTGTAACTGTTGTTGTTGCTGGAAGTTAGGAGGTTTTAAGGGATTATTATATAGTGCAAATTTTTAGAGTTGTTTCTCTACTTTTTACACTTTCTATACTAAATCTTCTTTATCTATACATTCTCTACTTTCCTGAATCTTATATACGACTTGCAGTAGCTATGAAAGAAAGATGTTAGTAAGTTAATAACCCCCTCTAATAGCATTCCAAATGGTAGTTAAGTTGGGCTAGTAATACTAATTGACCTTGGGTTGACCGCTTGGCATAATGTCCAGCATTTTAATAATGTTGGCAGTGACCCAACAAATCACAATCCACTTAAACTTATACAAACTAATAAAAAGCTTCCCTCGACGTTATAAAAATACAACCCTCAATATATTATATTTTTGGCCGAAAGGCCGCGGAATACTTCCAAGCCATCCAACCTGGTCAGAACCCACGTTTACAAGTTATAACTTAGTGTGTTTAGGAGGAGGACTTCCATAGAATTACCAGTAAGACTGCGGTCAGTCTCGACTGTTTCTTGAAACCGTCCTGCCAGCACATCCACTATTAGCGGACTTAAAGCGACCAATTTTAATGTCGAATCTTTTACTTGATTTCAGTATCTTGCTCTTCTCCCCCACAAAATTAGATACGATTTACGTACATGTCAGCTGAATTTACCCAGAGTTTCAGACAAGGTCCAATCCGGTTTAGTTTAAGCTGTAATTATAGCCTTTTGATACAGGTAAACGCGCAAGCAGATCGCTTAAGTGAGTAAGTAAAATGAAGCTGGACAATTTTACTGTAACTTTAGCCAATCACAACTTTGTTATCGCCGAGATTGTGTACAGAGTCTAGATCTTGTATTTTCTTGTTTAGAATTAGAGCGTGCTCAGGGGTTTAAGTATCATGGAGTTCAGTTGGTTTTACGAGCTGATAGTTGTTTCGTTAGCCGGTATGATATGTAATTTGTTGATAAATCTGTATAAATAATTCCAGTTTTTGCAAATTTGCTACCAAAAACGGTGTCCGACCTCCTGCCCCAGAACATCGTGCCCCAGAGCACTTTAACCCAGTAATTTAGCCCCAGTGACGTCCTGATCGACAACAGACAACTTTGTTAGGGTTAGGGTTTGGGTTAGGGTTAGGGTTAGGGTTTGGGTTAGGGTCGCTGGGGCCAAATATGTGGGAAAAAATGTTGTGGGGCACGATGTTGTGGGGCAGGAGGACGGGAACCCCAAAAACACTCTAGTTCATGATGCCAACATACCATATTCACAATTAAACCATTAAAAGTAACCCTATAAACATACCATATTCACAATTAAACCATTAAAAGTAACCCTATAAACATACCATATTCA
>JH153612.1:38116-48365 GCA_000226015.1 Mnemiopsis leidyi | reverse complement strand
GACATTAACGGTAAGCTGCACTGATCTAGCAGATGAATTGCTGAAAACAACCATTCGGCCATTTGTTCTTTCACAATAGAGGGTTTGTTCATCATCGCAGGAGTGAAATTCTTCAAACTTTCTGCGCCAAAGACTTTGCATATGTCATTAACCAGCATTCTCGAGGATTCCTGAACTTCTTTTACATTTTCCTCGCAAAAATGATTGTCCGTCCCAATACTGGTTTCTTCAATCTCATCTAAGTACTTAGCAGCCCGGTACTGAACAGCCATAATGTAGAGTAGTACACTTGTAGATGTATAGACAGTGTATAGACAGTGTACTGCAAAGATGAAATAAAAACAACTGGAATGCAAAGATAGAATCAATTTATCGCAACCAATTTCTTGGTTTTTGGAAAATTTTACAATAGGTTAATCAGAGGATGATGAACCCGCTTCACCATTTTAGACAGTGTCCCCTTCACTTTTATAGTGCGATTTCGAGCATTCATATCTTATGATTTCATTTACAATCTTTAGCAATGTTTAGGTCGACGTTCAACCTCATATATTTTAAGTATTTTGCAATTATTGTGTGTGAGGCAAGTACGCCATATTCTAATTTTTATTTTTTATCATAATTATAACTTTACTTTATTCTTGGATTTTTGCACATAAGACTCACTCAGATTCAACTCAGTTAACCCTACACTGCTTGCACTTAAAATTTATTAAGTATTATTAGATAATACTGTATAATGCGATCAGTAGTATAACTCAATCAACAATCATGACTTGATAATAATGAGATTTGCATATCTCTGTCATGAATTTAACCATGAGACATGTAAGCATCTTCTTTATAACAATTAATTTGACAACGTTCTGCTATATTTCAGCAATCAATCGGTTATACTGTTGTCTGTAATCCTATCACTATAATCTTTTGACTGTAGTTTTCTGGTTCAAATAATTTGTGCAATAGTCACAGTGCTGAACCTATTAAAAATAAGATATGATCGTAAGATCTTGTTTATATAAACCTTAATTTACAACGGGATTGTATCCAATATTCATTCTTAATTCTGTCTCCAGCAAGGTTAAGATGTAATCTTTATTAATTTTCATTATATTTATATCACTATCGCTTTAAAAATCGTACGCTAATTGTCTATTATTTTCGAAATGTCTTGAATTGAATTTAGTTCTTTAGTTTGATTAACTAATGCGATAGTTTTAATTCAATGGTATGGAAAAAAGGCTAATAATTTTGCTTACCTCAACTGTAACAATAACTTATTCACCACTGCTAATTAACTTGTACAACACTAAATATAGCAAGTTTATAAAGAAGTTATACTTATGACAGTTTTGAAAGTACTCTCTTTTAATTTTTGATGCCATCTACATTTTTTTCATCTGCGACTGAATTTTATCAATCCCATTACCACGAAGCTAGAACAGAGAAATAATGCTCGTTTAATGAAGGTGACCAGATTGAGGTGAGATTGCCTTGACTAACTCACTTACGTTTGTACTGCCCAGTCACAAAAATTTCCTTGTAACTGTAATATCTTTAAACGTTACCCGTCTGGCAGCAATTTCGATAGACGTATCAATCCGATGTCTACGTTAAAATTTGGTCATGTGATCGAGGCGGCAGCCTTTCAGCACTTAGAGTTTGCTCATGAAATTGAGTCTAACCATCTTTGTTAATTAGGAGATCCATGATTGTTCCGTCTTTCAGTGAACTTTCTTTTGCTTTTTGTCATTAACTCTGACTTTCAAGGATGTGACTTTATTTTACAATTTGCATATACCTTTTGGATTTCTTGTTATATCAAATTGACATTATCAAAGCTTTTATAAGGTCATTCGACTTTATAAACACCAGCAGTCATTTCCATGATGACTTTGACGAATGCGAATTTTTCCATGCCCTTTTAAAAATCTGAATGTTTTTTAACGACGTAAGAAGGTTTAAAAGATGCCAAAGAAATCTTAATCATATCCTGTGAATTCTTTAAATTTTGAAATGAGGTCAGGAGGTCTAGAAGAAGATGCAGAACCAATCGTTTGCAGCCCAGCACATTCTGGTGATACACGAAAGAAGAAGGAAGATTGAGAGACTTTCCAAATCCCTGTCCGACGTCATGATTAGCAGTAAGTTTTGAAAACCTTACACGTGGATTGTGTTTGAAACTAGAAGGAAAATGTCATATCGCTAAAACCACGATTGGTTCAGTCTAACAGTATCGCCCGAAAAATTTCCCCACTTCTAAAAGGCATAATAACACACTAGTGCAATCTCCGGTTTAGTAAAATTATACCATCCGCTGACAAAAAAAAGCAAGGACAAAATTCCAAAAGTCTTCATTTAGCAAGCATGTGGGGATGATTGTAGGTTTACAACTGGCTTTTATTGGAGACCGGGAAGTATGGAAAAATAGGATCAGTTAGTAGAGAAGATTGGGAGTTACAGAAATCTAAAAATTACACCAGTAGCCATTGCTTCCGGCTCATTTCGCTCTTCCACCGAGAGAAGTGCAGCAAGTGTACAGTGAAGAGTACAACCGGACAGGAATTAACGGAGCTCTCTTCATTATTCCAAGGAGCGGTTTTGGCAGCTGTAGTTTTTTCCTTGCTTGTTACTGCGTACCGCGCCTTTGGAAAGCTTTGTAATCCAGCCGGATATTTCGTTTGTGATTGAGTTTTCTTCGGCAAAATCGAAAGAAATTTAGTTTGTTTTTGTTTTATTATGAACACTTGTTCGAGATCATAAAGTTCCCTCGTCGCTATCTTTGCATCAGCTGGAAGCATCAAGGATTGGTTTTAAAAGAAACTCAGCGTAAAGCAACAGTACGACACGACTCCTGACAGGATCAAATAAACAGCTGCTGGGTGGAAACAACTAGAAAACTAGCGAGAAGGAAAGAGGATATGCCCCGAAGGACGGTACCATTAGCTCTGTTTCTCAGAGCGAGGGAAGCTGCGAGAGAGACTGCAGTTTCACCGACACCAGATCGGTCTCCCAAGTCCCCAGAAGGAGAGGAACAAGAGTGTTCCCGGTCTTTCTCGGAGTCAGACCTCTGGCATCCAGGTTGGTGAACTTTCGTTAAACATTTTTATACTGTCTATAAGTTTCTTCTTCATGCATATGGGCATATGTTAGCCTACAGATTTGTTATAATGTCATGATGACCGAAATAACATTTTCACACGTCTTGCCGCCTGAACCCCTACAGCTAAGATCGAGTAAACGGATACATAAGCGTTGAAAATTTGAGTGATGGCCATATTTATAATGAAAAATGTAAAGCAATTCCATAAAACGTAAAATTTGTGGCAAAGCCGTGGGATTTCTGATAGTATATTGATTAAGTTAACAACGTTTGAATATTGTTTATCGTCATGGTGAGAGGATAAACTAACAGGATTAAAAATGAAAAAGATTGAGTTTGTGATCTTGTGGTTGCATGCATCTTTTTTTCAGGATTAAGCTTATAATTCGAACAAATATTCATATGCTGAACTAACGTGTTTACTATGCATACAAAATAAGCTTACATTCTCCATTTTACCTATCTACAGCTTCCGCTAGTTTTACGTTGTACACTTTTTATTTTCACTTCTGACAATGTCCTCATCTATTCAACAATACCCTTTGCTGGAGAAGAACAGAGTTGCCACTGAAGATATTCCTAGACGGAAATATCTCGGGAGATACAGTAAGTTTAAAGTTCGACCGTTTTTAGACTACCGTAAAACCAATGCATGAAGCTTATCATGTTACTGTTATCAATTCCTGGTTAGGACATCGCTTCTCATTATATTCAGTAGTAGAATGGTACTACTATAGCTAAATCACGGTGCTACTATCAGCTATTCTCAGAAATAACAGTGTACACGTGAAAGGTATGTTGTTTTCAGTACAGTTTGATATTCCCAACCCTAAGTTTTATCCTGCAACGACATTCTGTCTGAGAAGTTGTTAGTTTGATCACCGTCCATCAGTCGGTGTGTCTCCTTTTGTGACGTCACCCTAAGCAACCATTCACCAACAATAACAACCTGAATAACAACCTGCTGCTACCCAATCAAACTACTGCATCCGACACAGTCTACCTTTTTAAATCTCTTTATGACCTCATTATTATTGTACTATTGTTTTACATGGAATATAACGGGAAACACACTCACTCGCAATTCGCTCGTGCGTGGTTATGAATGTACGCCCACTGAAATGCCAAAGGGTTCGTTTGAAATATTTGAGCACCTTAGATGTTTTTGGCGTTTTTATTCTATTTTTTTGTAATACACAAATGTCTTCTCCCCCATTTCATGTATTTTGCATAGCTTGCAGATGGTTATTCATCATTCGTATATCTTTTGAAATGTATCGGGCATGCAATTCTAATTTGTGTTTTTGAAGATCCCAATGTTCCCGATCAGCTTTAGGACCTGCTGAAAGAGTTAACTGTGAAACATTAAATATCAGCTGCGTAGAATTCAGAATAAACAAGTTGAATTGCGATAGATTACACCAAAAAGTAAATGCTCGTCTTGATGCCTTTGATAGTAGATTAATTTCACTTCATAAGTGTATTACTGCTGCACTCTATAACAATCTTATATTGAACAATGACATGAAGATTAATGCTGCTGAAGTGGTATACTTTGACTTAATCTCCGGCAGTGTCGAGCATATGAGTTTCTGATTACTTCCGAATGAGCCGTGCTTGATTTGTAGCGATAAGATCGCCTTAACACTCCTTACTGAAGAATATGTGTTGTCAGGCTTACATTTCAACTTAAAGCAATATTTACGTGTACTACAACGTATAGCAGCACTTACATTGAAGGTTGCCGATCCATGAAAGCTTGCTCTGTTCACATATTCATAAACCTTTGTTTTCAATGATAAACAAAGTGTTTTCGGTATGTGATCTTTGTTGGTTTAAATACGATTTAGTTTCATTTCTATTGATGGTTTGACAGATTTTTGATGGATACTAGGCACCTCGGTTAAGTGCTAGCACTGAATTAAATATAGTAAAAATATGTAGTCCGATATATGGCGGTGGTTATTCAAAATAAATCACTCTTCACTAGTGTGACAAAAGAGTTTGTTCCTGCAGAGTGACACCAAACACCACTGTATAGCAAAACATCAATACTACACAATATTCGGTAAAGATGTGCATCATCATCATTATGGGTCTGTAGTTGCTTACAAGGCACACCGTGTTGTATCACATTAATTTGGTATTATGTTTCAATGCACTTTTGGGATGAGCTGCAGCTTTTTGAGTACCGAAAATAGCTGCTTATTGAGAATAATGATTTTATATTCAAAATTTTCATTCGAAAATCGATTCTTTCCATATTCCATAAATCGTTCGGCTAAGATGCAGAAAACAATTTGGAGAGTCATATTGGTTATATATCGAACTTAGCGTGTGCTAATTGTGACAAATTGTTGTCGAAGTCATATCTGGAAATGGCAATAGTGGAACCTGTAGATTTTCAGATTTGTGCAGCTTCATAAGTACACCATAAATTTATTTCCGTAGGAGAAAGCTAGATTGTAAGTAGCTAAATGCAATTCCGTTTTCCATAAATATCAAACAAATACTTATCAGCCACATCGTTCGTCCTAATGTAAGTAAGTTCAAAATACATTTTGTGAAAAATTTACCAGGAAATTCATGATAGTCTATGCAGTGCTCGCTGCGATACCTATATTGTTTTATTGAACTGCCGTCATTTTATGCGATTATTATAGGAAATTTCTTCGTCTATTTACACTGAAATCTTCATTTACCTGTACAGCTCGATAATTGCTAGAAAACTCCAATTTGCTTTATTGATCCACAGAGTACATATGCTCTTGTTGCTGATAACACATCCGAAATTGAAGTGACATCTAATTAACTAGAAAAGAACAAAGATAGAAGGAGAGGTATTGAAGGCTAGCAAGTGTCATGGCTAGTGGCTCATACGCTTACAGCAAAAAGTACAGTCGAGGAAAGGAGAAAGGACAGCCACCCAAGAGTGATGATGGTGAGTGCGTTTCTTTCTTATGAGGGAGAATTTTATAGAGCGAACCTCAGCGTGCTTCTTCTTGTAAGGTCAGTTTCCCTAACTGAATTTTGAAAGGGTATATATAATACATCACCTAATTGAAAGGATGTACGAGTGTCTTGGTGGATCGGTTTCTCTTTTTTGCGGAATCATTTCCATTCATCTGCATCATTCAAATGACCAATCATTTCCTTGCACATAAATATCACATTTTGTATTAATGACCTTAATGTAAGACAACCCATGTTATTTCTTGAGTTCATTATTTTTCGATAGTCGTAAGCAACCAGCAGTAATTTGAATTTAAATGCTTCAAAACTATCAGATAAATATTTCTAGAATACAATTCCGATTTTGCTCAAACTTTCCGTTCATGATAATATGATCAATTACGCTGCCTCAATACGAGACAACACGTTCTAATCGAGACAACAATTCTAATTATTTTTTGATTTTCTAGTTTTCTTGGACTTTCACATGCGTCTCTTAGACACAAGTCGTCATTATTCCCCTCTGTGACTAATTGTCAACCGTTTCGTTCCTCCTGCTTCTCCAAAACAGCACCGTTTTCTTTTTCTTTCATTCCTCCTGCTACCTAAAACTGTACTGTTTTCTTTTCCTTAACTGTGTTTAGTTTGTATTTTTGATGACCTGTAGATTATCTGCAGGCTTGTATTGCGGTTTATGGGCGGTATTGGTCAGTAGCCAGGCAGCCAGCGCTGTTTAAAAACTTAAACAATCCGTTCTGAGTCCCGCATTTTACCCGTTTTATGGCAACATCGCCACACTATATGCACAGCAGGACTGCTAAAGATCTATGTTATATAGTTATATGTTGTCTCAGCTGGGTTGTTTGATTTGCCTGGCTGTGTTGTTCCTTTCTTCCATGATGATTTTCTAAATAACTTTCATCGAATGAACTTTGATAACCTTATAGTACCAATTCAAAAATAAATAAAATGCGCATAATCCTTTGCGAGTTTTTTCAAATGTATGTTCAATGTACAACTTAAGCAACCCACCCTAATCTTAGTTATTGCCACTTCGTAAACATTTCGATAGCAAAAATTTTATTCATTCTTTGCCTAATCAGCAATTAAGTGAACTCTGATATTTAATAATTTAGCTGATATGCTTGCGTGTGTGTTATATACTTATTTATTAACTTATTAATTTTGATTTGCTTATCTAGATAATATATTATGTGTGATATACCTATATGTATTTGAATCATATTGTTATAACAGTGGACGCTTGAGGCAGCGCCAAGCACCGGTCACTCTCAAATCTAACGATAAGCAGTGCCCTTCGGCACTTGTCTCACTGCCTCAAGCGTCCACATCTATTTTGAATTCTTGATATCATATATGTAAATTGTGCCGTAAAATTCAATAAATTGTTTTAATAATTTTAATAAATATAGCACCATTTTCCGAAGGAAAACTGGAAACAACACTACAACTACTAAGTCAGAACTAAGCCGAATAAAGTGTCCCGGCGATTTTCATCCCCTGATCTTGATCTTGTCTATAAGTCTTAGAAGCTTCCCATACAGTACGCCATTGCTGACCACATCACTCAATGCATGACATTCATGAGTGCCTTGTGCAGCATCTAATAGTGTTAGTCCCATTTGTGAAAGCAGAGAAATGTAGAACAGCTGCTGGGTAGCAAACTTTTGAAATCCCCTCCATGGGAATTTGAAAAATGTCAAATTTCCATTTGAAACGCCCGGAAGGGCTTTGAGGGGCCATGGTGACATCGTAGACGGAATTGATCAATCTCCAACAGGGAAGAAACCTCATTCAGCTTCTTCAACTTAACATATAGCCCCTTTTTATCCTTTAGGGAGAGGTATAGTTATAAATGTGATGCACTGATACAATTTCTTTTTATGACTTTATTGTACAAATGACCAATCCCTATTTAATCTACAGGCATTTCCATAATTATTCTAACGTCCGGAAGTCCGAATTGAAACGTCATTGATCTTAGACCTATAACCGACCAGTTTGTGGTTCAGAATGCTGCCATTAGTGTTCCATACACAGCAATGTCGGGTAAATATGATACAACTTGTAGATATAGTAAGTTCAATGAAAAATTGTCTAGCAAGTTAATTCTTCTAATCTCTTTTTGGCGTGGCTTTACACAATTTGAGCGAAGCATTAATTGTCGCTACCAACTAATCATAACGGGCTAGCCATGGGAGTCTCCCATATAATGCGTCTGGCGTGTTTAGAGACATCGTTTTGATACCAAGACATGCTTGTCTCGCAGCTAGGCAAGGCGTCCAATCAGTCTTGCTAACAGATGCTGTAAATGATATGATTTTAGGTAGTTTTGTAATTGTTCCTCGTTATACTTATAATTATACTCAACTTGCTTTTCATATCAAATAGTTTATCAGTATTTCTGTCGCCAAGCAGACTCTTGTGATAAAGAAAGTTATAATGGATGAAATTAAGCAATTGTCTCTTTAGCTTGGTAAGGCAACTACAAGTTATTGGTTTGCTTTAATTTCTTCCTCAAATCTTATTCGGACATCTATGTCGTTTACAACTAAATTTGATAATTGCCTTTAAGAACTATCTAATGGACGTTTATTTGATTTTTATCATCAACTTTCGTTAACTTTCGGCGACGAAACTGCAAAATATATTAAACCGGGTATTTAGTTTCAATAACATTCAACAAGACCGTTCGATTCGATCGGATAGAAATGTCCAATAAGTCAATGAATCTCTAAGCAGTCCGGAAATGTAGAAAGCTTCAAAATATATAGTACCTCGTATTGCTTTCATAGTCTCTACTAAGTTAACCATTACATTTAGACAACACGTAACTAAACTCTTACTGTAGTCTTGATTCTGTTATTTTATGTTATGCTTGGTTCGGGAATGTCTTTAGTTTTTATAATTGCTATTTGCTCGTGGCGCAGCATTTAACGAAAATCTCAGTCTAGATATAATCGATAGGATGTAATTCATTTTGAGACAAGCTCGATGATTTTCACTACAAGTCAATTGTCAGTTTGCACATAAGCAAAAAATTTATAAACTAATCGATACAAAATTATAAAACCCAACTTTCATGATAATTTCGATTATACCCATTATAGACAACGAATCTCCCATCCCTATATATGGCTTCAAACTCAGTTCTACTAGACACGACGTTTAGAACGAGCGAGTTCAGCAGACAAATCGCAGCCAATGCTTCGTCTCCTGTTCGTCTGCGGCACCACTCCACCAGCTCTTCACGAGACATCCATCAGTCTTCAGACACCATCATCATGCCTTATCATGTGGTGGCGTCAAGACCTTCTGTGACACCTGTGGAGACTTCGACTAACCATGGAGGGACATCTTTTGATCCTTATCCAAAACAGTCAGATCATCGACCAAAGCATAATCGCCTAGTTGTCGTTAAAGGTATGATTATACATTTTCTTAGTTAATCGATTAGAATACTTGTTGCTAAGGGTTGTGCATGGTTTTGAAGGTTTTTTACTTTCTATTCAATCTATTATCTTCTAATATTATACAACTCCGAACAGTAAGTTACTAAACATGGCAGTATATGACACGTTCTTTTTAAGTTATTGTCTAATATTAATAAAAAGCAACCAGTATAAACTAAGCATGGTGAACAATATGGTACTGTAGTACTGTACTTTGTTTATAGGTCTATATACTCTATATTGTTTGTCGGTACAGAAATTACTTTAGCTTATGAAGTTATGAGAGGGAAATAATCTTGAAGCTATCATGTCATGCGACAACCGTTATTCTGTCAACTGCAGCTGAAATCACAATGAAAAATGGTGACAGTGCAATATGTGAAGATGCCGTAGATGCGGTCTGTTATATCGAAACCGTATTTTTATCGTGCTAAAAAACTTGAAGTTGAAATAAAAATTTTAGAAGAAAAAAATATAAATATAACCCTTATAAATATGCAGACATTTTTTTTTTTATTGAAAACTTTTCAAATAGTACAGTGAGTTATACATAAGTGAATTATATAAAAATCATTTTCGAACCCGAGAAATTAAATAAGACTGCTCTGAAAAATAGGCCAAACACTGTACTAAATGACGGAAGACCAAAACGTAGTTTTGCCTGGCGAACCAGGCCTACACAAGATGGCTCCTTGTAGATAAAGGATAGATTAAAATTAAT
>JH153612.1:25201-37459 GCA_000226015.1 Mnemiopsis leidyi | reverse complement strand
AAACGATGATTCTTGGACTTGGACTTAACATGGGCCCAGAACTTTTTGGTAATTAAAGCAGGGTCATCCGAATTATAAAGATTGTCCCTCATTTTCTTGTTACAAACATGCTTAAAATGACTCCTAGTCGAATTTCTTTTCAAATCATTTGCCAGGCTACTGTCCAACTTGAATCTCTTATGGGCACGTTCCTTGGATCGATATGCTTCATAACATTCAGCATCAAACCAAGGAGCATCAAAATCATTTTTTACAGTAATCTTAGGAATGTGCTTGTCAACAAGTGCAAATAATACTGTTTTAAAATTTTTCCATGCAACTTCCGGATCTGTGCAGTCGATCAGGATCCAAGATGGATATTAAGGAGAATCTATTGCACAAAGTGTTGTTTATTCGTGATTTTTCATTAAACGAAATCACACTTCTCCAGCCATCTTGAGGAGTAAAGCAGCAAGCATCGATTATTATCAGTCGGACCTAATTCTTCTCCTTGCAATCAACAATCTGTCCTTTGATCTACGTGAAAGTTTAAATCAATCTTTTCAGAAAATTTAAAAGGATCTGTTTAGGTTTTTCAAAAACTCTTTGGTTGTCCTATGTTTATGTTTACATTTGAAACGCTAAAGTTTCTTTGTTGATGATGATCAAATAGTCCACGATCATCCCTTTAAAGCTATACGTCTTTGTACAAGTCACCTCATGTGCCGTTTCTTATCCTCCACAAAACACGTACGTCTAAAAACCTATGTCTTGTTGCAGTCCAACTATCGGCTGATTTCGCAGCTTGCAGCTAAAAATATCAACACTAAATTTCAAAGTGTAGATCGGCTACAAGAGCCTTCTTGATAACAACCACACAAACAACCCAACAAATGGCTATTTAAATGTCCTGCTTGAACACAGATACCTCCATATTGTATCCCGATTGCCAGCCAAGTTCCCTCCTGCCGAGCTGCTTCACCAGACCATCGTTTATTGTACTTGCTGCTATCGTCACACAGCTATATACTCGTATCAAGCTCTCTCTCTCTCTCTGGATCTTCAGAAGCTTTAACAGCTGCTGTAGTGCGAGCTCCTTACGTTACCCAAAACATAAGCTGGTATAGTCTCGTACTGCATCCACAATTAACGTGAAACAAATCTAGCGTTAACTTGCTGTTCAGAGTTCAGTGTGTGTTTTGTTGTGGAAGTCTTTGTTCTTTTGTTTGTATCTATATAATAGCTTTTTATATACATGATATAGATGTTGATGGAACCCGTTGTTTTAGCTTCCAATTAAGGGGCTCAATGGCTCATTGAGTTTTATTTAGTTCAGTCAAAATCTTCTATTTTCTGCCTCAATGTTGAAAACCTTATTATATCATTAGTAAACTTTGATCGTCAGCGCAATGTTAATTTAAGTGTTCAATGTAGCTTCTGTTGTATAAGTTTAGTACAGGACGTTATTAGCTACTGTAAGCTTGCACAGTGAGACCGATGGAGTATATCGCGTACCTCCGAACTGGTGAGTGTCTTTTTTAAGTGTTTTTTTTTCGGAATTTACATGTTTTATCTTATTAATAGATTAATCTATTGATAAGATAAGACATCTATTGATAAGATAAGACACTTGGGTTACTTTATGTACCTTCTTATGTTATCAATAGATTAGGTTTCTTAATGTACATTTCTTATTTTATCTATACGAATTTGTTTATTTAATTACATTTCTAATCTAAATCATATCTAGTGTACATTTGTTATCGTATCAATAGATTGGGTTACTTACTGTACAAATTTCTTATCTTATCTATACGGGTATATGAATTTGTTGATTTAAGTACATTTCTTATCTTATTACATTGGGATTATTTAGGATATTCACTATAAGACAATATAACTATAGTGATTGATTTTCTAATACGAAAAGAGTTACATGAATAAACACACTTGATTTGTCCATTGAAAGCCGACAAGTTTCATAGTTTGTATTGTTGCAGGAACAGGAAAAATCTATCGCTCTTACTACTTATTGCTTGTTTTAAACAGTTTTAATTCGCATGAAATAATAGCACTGTATGTGTGATCGTCTTACATAAATCCTCAAAAAACGGTTTTTGATCATCAACAGTCCTAATTAACGTATGTATTATGATGAACCTATGACTATACAGCAGCGAGTGCATTATTGTTATAATAAATAAATGAAAAATGATCTTGAATAGCTAGCATCCATTGATAAACAAAATAAGTAAATCATTAGTAAATAAACGAAGTCGGACATTTGACAAATAAAAATTAATATATGAATATAATAAAATTATGATGAATATTCAACGACAATCATGTACAAAGTCTAGGCATGGAACCGTACTTTAAAACAAACGGGATCAATCTATTTAGCAGCAGACAGACGCAATGTCGCAACTAGCTTATAACATACGTCTTGTAACTCGAAGTTTCCAATGTATTTGAGTATTTTGATAGGCACGAAGAATAAATTAAAAATTCCGATCGGCTGATCACACCTAATTCTGCCGCCTCCCTCGGGTAATATAAGAGCAGTGTATTCGACAATAACTATTCCACTTAGCAGATCCTTGTTATTGTTTATCGTTTCTGCTCGTGGCTAAAGTCGAAGAGCTTTAGTCGTGTGGCGCTGTTGCTCATGCAAAGCCTGGTGTATTTCGGGTGACATGGGTCGCCTATCGTTTCGTGAAGTTGTTTGATTATAAACTAGTTTCCATAGCAGTATAGACTTGAGAATATGTGCTCGGGAGTTAGTGGATATTATTAGCGCTGGTATTTGTGACAGCGTAGTTTTGTTAGTGCAGCTCTGCAGCGCTCGATTTTTAAACAGTTTTGTTTTGTTTCGGAGGAGGCTGCGTTGTACATGGTAAGTCATGTTGGTCATCTAGCACGTTGGATTGACAGAACCCATTTGGATAACCATTGAGTAAGTCCCCCAACAATCACATTGGATTTATAAGTATAACTTTGCATTTATCACATAAAAAGAATAAATTTTTTCCGTTTATTCTAAATTTTCAATAATATCAATGTTCTTCCCTTTATCATGCTATGCCTTGTAAAAGCATGGAAGGAAATCGAAAGTCTGATGATAGAGCTTTCACTCATTGATATATTTTAACTTTAATACCGATTAACGATACCCTTCAGAGGAAAACATTAGAGACATCTCTCAACAATAACGACATGATACCCAATGTTTTGTTACTATTTTCGAGAACACAATTTGAATATTAACCATGTAGATGCTTTACATTTAACCATTACGATACCTCACATATTGATTAAATAATTACATGTAAAATTCTCATTAAGTTCAAGTAAAAAGATCTCTATACCCGTCAAAAAGCTAAGGTGGTTCGGTAGAGAAGTTTGCTTTGTCATAAAGATTTAATTATCCAAGCTGCGTGACCGACACGAGATATTAGTAATGTTAACAATAAGAAAGAGCGATTGATTTCTAAAGAATTTTAATCTGGTTGCGGATATTGACATAAAACAAATGGAATATACGCTTATGATTGTTTAGGATTAATTATAGATTGACAAAAACACGTTACATATTGGTTTTATTGTTTGTCTCCACCAAAGGCTTAAAGGGTTGACCGGCAGACCTGAGGAATTCTACATGGAGCAGCATTATATTTTACTTGTTCACAATAAAACTTAATGCTACTGTCTTTGACAATATGTTTAAGTAAGAGAAATTTTCTTTAATCTCTGCATGCAATTCGTTAATTGGACAAAGAAAACATTCTCTATTTATTGTCTTTTACAATATGGAGATAATTGTAATCTTCCAGATTCAGGATGGTTTAGCAACGTATACGCATGAGCAATTATTTCTCATGATTCCCTGATCTTTTTATTAGTCAATTAGTGGGCGCTAGAAACATAATTTGCGGAACATGTCTGCATTGCGTACTAGCCAGTCCCCAGCTGACGTGTATGCGGGTTTAAGGTGGACATGATACTATGATAGGATCGTCCCTATCAGATCTGAACTAATTCAGAGGGAGAATCTTAAAATTTTTCAGAGGGAGCATCTTGAAATTTTTCAGAGGGAGCATCAGAGGGAGCATCTTAAAATTTTTCTTTGACCCAGGTGCTGTTAGAGAACACGTTAAATACTAAAATAGTAGAGGCCTGGCTTATTACACGATAAAAATAGATAGATAAAAAACGAGCGAGGCATCGAGTAAACTCAAACTGTTTTTTGTTGTTTTTTTAAACCTCATGAAAAGCTCTGTCTTCTTATTTTCTTTATAATATCTAAATAGTAACTGTAAATGAAAGAAATTTCTAAAAGGCTTTTATAAGTATGACTTACTTGAAATGCTTTACGGCTACTTTTAAGCTTTGCTTATATAAAACGTTAAAGCAGAGAACGAAGTATATGACTTCTGTTACTTCAATACTTCAATCTTTCCTACACCATCCACAACTTTTCATTTTGTGAAATAACTTTATATCTTGGTTCGACGATTTCGATGATTCAAGTCATTATTTTTGCATAATTTCTTGGTTTTATATGTACGCGTGAATTTCCATGTGCATGTTTATTTGGTGATGATGCATAATTGTTAGTGGCCAGCAAGGTAAGCGTCGAGAAATATAGTACAATCAAGGACTTCTTATGTCCCAAAGCACGAGTTATGATGTTCCAGATAATCAGAAACATCAATTTCTTATGAATTGAATTCCGCCGTTTTATGGTCTCCTCGTAATATCGAAATTGTTGTTCTATCTTTATTCGATCTGGAACATCACCACAATACAGCTTGATTTGAATTCTGAACTACCAAACTTGGAACACCAGCTTGTAATCATGTTCAAGTGGTGTCCCTGCTTATTTCCCTACCTCCATCTGTCATCAGTGTATAAATCGAAATTTCAAGGTTTGTATATTCATTGCATACTTTTTACTCTTTTGTATTCACGGGATTAGTTAATACCATGACTACCTATCTTTACCTTTCTCTATCTTTATTTTACCTTTTTTCTACAAAATCTCTACATTTTCTATGCTTTATTGAGCCAATTTCGGGCTAGCAAGAGTCTCATTCTTTTTTATCTTTATAGCTTTCTCCAATCACATGTTAGTCTCGCCGTTTTAAGGACTTGCGAGAGTGCGGGAGATTGTTACATGGGTTTTTTGCTTTATTCTTTAGGAGTGAAGTGTAACAATAATTAGCAGCTATACGAGCCGCTATGTATCATTTTGTAAGAAACCTATTAGGATAGTATAAAGAATATAGTAGATAAATATAATAAATAAATACTTTTTTATAGAATAGAAGTTCAAGCTTCGTCAAAGGCGAAAATATAAATGATAAATTCTTGGTACAAATTTTATAAAGCAGATAGGGAGTATTTGCAATTGGCAAACATGAAATTATTCATTTTACCACAGTAATTATGTTTTATTTCATTGTCAGGGAACGGTTTTTTATAACACTAGAAATACTGTGGCAATATTTAAATGTAAAATTTAACTATTTCAATTGCTTACTCTATTTTAATCTATACAACACTTAATTGCTGTAGCAATATTCCAATGTAATTTTAACTATTTTAATTGCTAACTTCATAGTTTTCGACACTACCTCGTGCATTATACTTATCCTAATTATGTGCTCACTTTGAATTATAGCTGAACCAGTTAATCAAATCTAATTACCGCGTTGCAACTACAGCATATCATGCTGCCGGAAAAAGATGTTTACTGTTATTGCCTTAGTTGTAGTGAACACTGAATATAGTCTTAGAGTACGCACGTTCCAATCATTTTTTAGTGTACGTTAGTGAACGTTAGTGAACGTGAGCCATTATTTTCATCTATTTTTCAATAGATTTTTTAAATTTAAAAAAAAATTAAGATTGATACAATGAGAACTATGCCACCAGGGAGAGAAATAACAATAAAAATGATCTAGAACTTTAGAATGGGGCTCTGGAAGGCGGTGCGTGCACGTACATACGTCGTTGTTAATGTATACTGTGAACTTTGCTAGCTTAAGTAGTAGTACTGGTTATCTTTCCAGCCTTTTGGCTTCAAAATTAACGTTCCTTATGTTCCGAACGCTAAAATCTTTTAATGTACGCGTTCACAAACTATTTTTAGTGAACGTTCCCTACGTTCCCTACATCTAAGGTTATTGCTGTAAAAATGTATTTACTCTTAAATACAACAATGTTCTTGTCTCTTTGTCGTTTTACTCACTTTTTACTTTGATTTTACTTTTTTTAATTTCTCTAATTTAACTCTCATTTTACTCATATTGAGTATATGCGCTTGTTTCTTCATCGCATCGCGTGTCAATCACCTCATCTACTGCAATTTTACATGCTGGATTCAAATGAGAGCATCATCGATGATTCGTATTTCAACTCTGTCAGAGCGACAATTTTCTGTTTTGCCATTTTCCTACGAAAATAGAGAAAGGTATTTCCGGGGGAGAATCACAAATTTTTCCTTATAAATATATCATGTGACAGCGATTGACCAATGATAATTGAAGTACGATCAATCAAAATTAAAAAAACACGTTCATGTGATATAAATGATTTGCGACTCAATCCCAAAAATACATTTTCTCTATTTGTCGTGAATAAAAAATTGAAAGCACCCTAAAGATTGCAGACGACGTATAAGATTATAGAAAATGTACTTTATCATAAGACTTTTTTTCAAGATCCCACCATCCACCCATCGATACTATCATATTCATAAACACAATTCAAAGTAGCGTAAGTAGACACACTCGCGCACTTTTCCAGTTTGTGCCTGGGAACACATAACAGCAACTCTAACCCCAGCCTAAGCTCTGTAACACTGCATTATACTGTCTCAAGAGTGTAAAGTCACTTAAATGTGTCAAATGCGTATTATTACTCTGTTTCTCTCTGCTCGGGATACATACCCAATTGGAATAATGTTAGGCTTCCCCGCGTGTCGCCTTGCTTACGGAGTATTGCCATAGCAACGCGTTCTGCGCAGATCGACTTTTTCTTATGTTTCCCGTGTTCGTTACCCGGTCATATTATAGTACCCATAACTTCACCACCTTTGCAAGCTAATTGAACGAGCTCTAAATCAGCGAGTGGAGGGAGAAATTAAGCGTTATATTTCTATATTTGACTCTGCGAAGGTAATTTGCAGCAAGCGCGGTCTGTCAACACGTAAAGAATGAAATGTACACAGCTTCAATGTATTTGTTCAACTTGTATTTGTAGAGTAAGATTTTGTAGTGTAGCGTTTTGCGGAGGTTTACCACAGTTATTTTTAAAGTTCCGTATAGTTTCTTGTAGTTCTACAGTTTTTAGTACCACAGTTATATACGTAGTATCACGGTGTGTACTACCACGGTGTGTACTACCACGGTTTTTAGTACCACGGTTTGTAATGTCTCCGTTTGGAGTGCTACGATTTGCCCGAGTTTGTCCAGTTGTTATTGAAGCTTTATCAGGTTTTCTGCAACTTTTCGCCCTATCTAATTATATATGCGGCGAATGTTTCGTTAGCGGCAAGGAATATCTCCGAATTACGTCAAGTTCTTTATGCCGAGGCTTGTGCAAATAAAGTGGGCTGAATTGATTTTCTTCCAATAAAATCGTAGATGTGATTATAGGGAGGTTGGAGGGAGGAAGGGGGAGGCAGGTATTAAGCTGACAGGTTTTTTGTATCTGCCATCGGGCGATATTTTCTCATGTTTGTGGCATGCAGCTTTTTTTACAAAGTTACGGCTTCCTGGCTTTTAGTCTTCCCGACCATCTAAATAGCACGCACAGCTCTTTTTTCTTATTCTTCAATCCATGTGGTCTATGCTAGTAAGGTTTCGCCATATTGCCCGGAACACACATGTTACAACGGCGTAGGAACATTGAGCAGGCTAGTTCGTCCTGTAAGTCTGGCAGCTCATTTCTCCCCAGGGACAAACCTACACACATACAAACATACATTTACATACATGCATACATTTATACATACAAACATACATACAATAAAACTTCCACGCTTTCTTGTTTGATCCAGGCGTACAAAAAAGCTGCGACGTATTTATAATGTTGTATTTATAACGTATGTTCTCTCTTTCACAACACTTGCCTGATGCGCGTCTCTTCTAAATTTTTTGCCAATTACCGCAGAAGTCACGTGCTCGCGCGGCGTTGGTCACGTGACCTTTTCTTCTGTCTGCAGCTAACCAGCTCCGCACACCTACATCCACACTCGCTCTACATCTTTTACATAAAACTTTCATATGGCTAATCGCATAACTGTACGCTCTTTTTTAGTTTGATTTTAAGTAAGGTTTCGCCGTTGAAGTTTTCTGCTGATTGTGAAGTTTAAAGTTAAGACAGGTACACTTATAATCGAGTTCATTGAAATTTTTACTTCTTGTCTACTTGTTTCATTTTATAATATTGATATTGTTTCTTTCGGAATTTTCACAGTTTAACGGTGTATCATCTGGCCATTTGCAATAAGACAGCATACGTTTTGAAATATGTTTTGAATTGAAGAGCATGGCCATAACTTGCAAAGATGAAAACATGTTTTTAAAAGTTTGTAAAGACAAATCTATTATTTTTTTGACAAAACATTATTCCATAACCTCTTAATAATTTCAATTGCTTTCAAATACAGAGTATGACAATAAAGGTAATCAATGCAAATGATAAAATAAACCCCTTTGTACAGTCAATAAACATATTTTAGTGTAAATTTGGGAAATAATTTTAAAAACATTTATTTAAAAATTTGAAGATGATAAGATTTATACTTGTGTCAAAAACGGCAAATTCATTCCCAAAAAAACTTTAATAAGCTCAGAAGTATGCTTCGCACAGCTGTTCTAGAACTAAAAGTTAAAACATGAAAACGGTTTCAATCTTCTCAATCAATCTTTAAGAATTGATTTGAAATATAAGACATAGTATTGGATTCCCATATTTCAGGATAAAATTGTAAAGAGTATAAATAATTGAACATGAAGAGTTCCTTTCTTTTTCCTTTAATATTGAAAAACATGCCGTAACGCAAGCTGTTTCAGATTCGAAAGCCGTAACGCAAGCTGTCCGTGCTGGCAAACCACGCGCCTTCGAGATGACAGACGCGCCCCATCTTTCAGGTATTATAAAATAGACTTCAGGTACTGAGCGGGAAAATAATACATATTATACAATAGACTTCAGAATTCTTGAGGAGGAGACGAAATTATATTTATCGTGTGTCAGCGTTTTTTATCTGGCTTCTTATTGGTCAATCGCTGTTAAATGATGGAAAAACTTTCCGACTCCTCCGCAAGAATTCTGACGATCATAGAGTACGGTATTTTTGGGGAGTGGGCACAGATTTTAACCAATCCGAAGCTTGAAATCACTGTTTTCTAGCCTACATTGGACAAAATTTGTGACCCATCCCCAAACATGCCTTTCTAAAAGATAACGGTTTTTTTGGGTAGGGGTTACAGATGGTTTATGTTACATTATAGCGTTGCTAGCTATCGATTGGCTGAACCAAACTTAAAACTTCTCAATGGTCAATCGCCGCATGAGACGAATCTTTCATTTTAATCCTTAGTTTCGCTATCTTTTTGCTATTTTCGGCAACCCTTGACAGCTTATTTGATAACTTTTCATATCTAATTTGAATCATTTTACAAATTGATAAACCTAATTATTTTTATCCCTAATTTTAATTTCTCTTGAAAATCAATAAGGTACTGTTTAACGTAATGTTAATAAAATAGACTCACTATAAGAGGCTAGATTTAAGACCGAGAAATTCACCCAGCTCTGAGAGTCAGGATTTTGAAAATTAGATACGCAGTTTGAAAAATAGTTTACACATCTCACCACTCATCACCTCACATTTTCCAACAACACGGGGATTGGTAAACGTTAACTCTTTGTCACAAAACGTACGGCATTTGACTTACCTAGTGACCTTACCTTTTCGAATAATTCCATTATAGTTATGAAAAGAAAACTTTTCAGTTAAACGTTTTCTGGGTTTCAAAATGATCCCATGAGAGTCCTTTATACACTTCCAAATGTATAGATACTCAAACAGTTCTCGTGATATTCAAAACCCAAAAATTTCCTTAAATAACCGTCACGATAATGAAAACTCTAGCCGAACTTAATTGTAATTAAGTTTCTCCCATTATGATTACTGCCCCAACTTACTTTTATTTTTAGATTTCCTTATGATTAATCCCGTTTCAGAGGCACAGGTCACTGAATTTAGGGAAGCATTTGCAATGTTCGACAAAGATGGCGATGGTAGTATATCAGTAGCCGAGTTAGGTGAGTGTATTAAGAAAAATAAACATGTAAGGACCATGTTTATTCATTGCTTGCTTGAACACCTGTAAACCTTTGGTTTTAATCCTTTTTTTACAATTCATGTCAAAATTTTTTATCTTATTTAGATTATTGCTGTAAAGTGTATCTTCATTAAAGTATTTAATGAACTCCCGCTAAGGTCATGTTATGAGGTCACTAGGACAGAACCCTACCGATCACGAGTTGACAGAAATGATTAGAGAAGCCGATGACGATAACAACGGTTTGTCTCAAATTTACTACCCTCCACTTTCTGCCCCAAACTTGTTGCCACCAACTAACTGCCCCCAACTTACTATTCCAATTTACTGACCCCAAATAACTTCCTCCAAATTACTGCCAATTTACTGCCCCAACTAACTGCAACTCTCTTGGTCGGATCTCTAACTGCCTGCAGACCAAACAATGAAAACCGGTTCTATTCAGGTTATATTTAATAACGATCCTAGCTATAATTGTTCTGTTGACAATCCTTGGCAAGCTTCCTGCATTATGATATTGACTAGAAAGGTCTTCTTCATACGATTCATTAGGCCTCTGTCTGCCTCCACTGTCTACATATTGAGCTGTAGATGTCAAAATACCCTGTACATATAATGGTAGGATTGTGGCGTTACAACAGATCCTAATCCCACCCTTGAAAATAGCCTGATGTTGAGCTGGCTGTGCGGGGAAATGATCAATTTCGCTGTTTCTGCCAAGAGAAATATTTATTGCCAGTCAATCGGAAACTTCCCGGAACTCCAATTTGAAGTGGCAGAAAATCTAACGGTTTTGCGTCATGATCTTGAAAAATAGTATCACGTGCCTTTATGTCATGTGCTATTGATAATTCGGTTGATGCCAGTAGCCTAATGATGATACTTACAATCCTGCTGTCAAGCTACTAGATTTCTTAAATCATTGCCGGTTTCTTGGAAACATGTCTTATCGTCTTAAAAAGCAGGGCGCATTTTGGTCTTATTCGTTATCTCAAAAAGCAGGGTGCATTTTGGTCTCTATTCATCATGTTAAAAAGCAGGGTGCATTTTGGTCTTATTAGATTTGTGATGGCACTATGTTTTGAGTGGTTGATTCAAATCAGCAGTTTGGTTTCAAGGAAATCGTGATGCCATCCCAATTATATTGGGATGCCCTAGCTTCGATCCCTGATTTCAATCGAATATTTTTCTAAACGTAATCGCTAATTTTTTCGAAGCTGTTGCTCATATCGTGATCAGAATTTACAATGTTTATCACCACTTTTTTATCCATAACAAAATTAAAAAATCAAACCCCAGGACTCAAAATTAAAACTTAAACGTACTTTTCACGTTTAGGATCAGTCGACTTTGAAGAGTTCCTCCTGCTGATGAGCAAAAAGATGTCGATGTTGGATATCGACCAAGAACTACTGGAAGCGTTCAGTGTTTTCGACAAAGACGGTAGGTGTTTTACGCTGTTTTAGAACAAATTTGAACTTAATTCTGGTTAATTAACGTAGCTTACTCAAAAACTATTTTCGGAATTGAGCAAGTTGTCAACTAAATTTACAAAATCCGATAAAAAGTCATTCTATAATAAAATAAAGGTTTCCTCAAATTCAAACCATTAAGTCTCTGCGATGCCATTAATGGACAAGGCCGGCATGAAATGGGTGAGGCATGATATATTGCCAAGCTAATTTATGCATATTTTTATTAATTAGTCTGAAAATAACAACCTTTTAAGCAATCCTGAATCGTTTAATCGTATCCAAATTTTGCTTTTAGTAATTAAAATCCTAAGTCACGTACAGTACACTGACACGTGTAAGTCTCGTACAGTACACTGACACGTGTAAGTCTCGTACAGTACACTGACACGTGTAAGTCTCGTACAGTACACTGACACGTGTAAGTCTCGTACAGTACACTGACA
>JH153612.1:0-12608 GCA_000226015.1 Mnemiopsis leidyi | reverse complement strand
TTTTTAACGAATATACTGTATCAAGTCTGTATATAGACACGAGAGAGCACAAAAAGTTGTTTCCAGAGCCCCAGGCAATCGAAATATTTCATCGCGTCATAGATATTGTCCAAAGTTGCTGTTAAAGATGATCTGATTCGAAATTTTTCATTGAATGTGTGCTTGAAGAGTCTAGAAACTTGGACAGCAGCCCATTTGACGAATACATTAAGTTCAACGATACATCGATGTACGTATTTAAATGAACGTTAATTTTTATAACTTTTATTCCGTTCCGTTTTTATTTACGACAACCCTCAAAGAATTAAGGCCCTAGTTTAGGGATGCCATACTGTGTGGAAACGCTTGAAAATAAAAAAGTTTTAGAATTATGATGCCGATAAATAATGCCGACAAATGATTTATTGGTATGTGGTATTAGAACCGTGAAATTGAAAGAGATTGTCAGATTTAATGGTACGTGATTTTAGAACCACGAAAATTTTTTCGAAGAAGCCATGCGATATGTACAAAACAGTAATCTCATCGCAAAGAAATTCAAAGTCTAAAGAGTTACTGTTCCAGTGTCTCTTGCCAAGTTAACTCCTTGCAGCGAGCGATCGTTGTAAATTCTTGACTTTATCTATCACAAAATTTCTTAATCATGCGCTGATCGCTAGATCATTTGTAGTTGTTCTACAGGAATATCGATGTGCCGAGGAATTCGATCTAAAGTTTCATCAAAACTTTCATTTTAGCAAGCATTTTGTTCCATCCAAATGTTGTATTTGGATTTCTTGCTGAATGGCGTGCATTTTGGGTCCTATCGGATTTATTACTTTAATTCTGATCGGTATTCGATAATATTGACGGCAATCATCGTGACCCACTTTAATTTCTCAACATTTGCTGTATCCAGGGTGACCCCGAATCATTAATTAGATTTGGCAAATGAACTACGAAGTCACATTTCGCTAAAGTTGGACTGCTAAAAGATCACGTCCAAATAGCTTTTTAGTCAGGTTTGGGACGGTAAAAGGACAATTTCAGTTTGCCTAACTGACAAAAAGGACTAAAATTAAGCATCCAGTAACGTTTGTAAGTTTGTACGGTTATACTGCTCACGTGCAATTCATGATCAGCTCCACCCACACCTAATACTGACACACCCACAAACACAAACAAACTCTGGGGTAGGATACTTACACTTACAAACACAAACAAACCCTGGGGTAGGATACTTACACTTACAAACACAAACAAACCCTGGGGTAGGATACTTACACTTACAAACAAAAACAAACCCTGGGGTAGGACACTACCACACACAAACCCTGGGGGTAGGATACTTACACTCACAAATACAAACAAACCTTGGGGTAGAATAATTACACACATAAACATAAACAAACCCCTGGGGGTAGGATAATTACACACATAAACATAAACAAACCCCTGGGTAGAATACTTACACACATAAACACAAACAAACCCTGGGGTAGAATACTTAACTCACAAACATAAACAAACCCCGGGGTAGGATACTTACACTCACAAACATAAACAAACCCTGGGTAGATAATTACACATATAAACATAAACAAAACCAGTGGGGTAGAATACTTACACACATAAACACAAACAAACCCTGGGGTAGAATACTTCAACTCACAAACATAAACAAACCCTGGGGGTTCATACTTACACACACAAACACAAACAAACCCTGGGGTAAAATACTTACACTAACAAGCATAAACAAACCCTGGGGTAAAATACTTACACTAACAAGCATAAACAAACCCTGGGGTAGATTACTTACACTCACAAACACAAACAAACCCTGGGGTAGGAGACTTATTTTCACAAACACAATCGAATACTTAAACCAATGAACCCAGAAAAGCTTGCACCCTAAAATAATTGAAACCTCATGCATCCCAATCCAAAAACACACGATTTACTTAGTTTCAAATAATCTCCCCCACCAATCTCAAACCCATAAACAATTTTACCTCACCTAGACTCTGCCACACATCGATCACATCCCCCCTACCCCACGCACCAATATCAATTACAACAACACCTCAGGCCTCCAGTCCCCTCCCCCAGTTCCCAAAACACCACACCCCCACGGCCCGCGTAAACACAGCATATGTTTCGTGCTTGTTAGGACATCCTATCTTAACACTGCCAAATTCGAGAGCGAATCACAGTGCCTCTTAATTCCAATTTTCTGGACCATGTCCAGATATAGAATCTTCTCGAAATCTTTACTTGCGTTTACAACTGCGTATGTAGACTAAGAAACAAGTAATCTAACCAGACCACTGTCAGTATCTAGAACTTAGTCAGATTAAATTCAACAAGATCAAAACTGTTTGGTTTTTTCACAACAAGGAAAACTTTCTCAAAATCGAAATTTTATTCCTTATTCCTATTTCTTGTTGAAATGACGACATCAATAAAAAGTTAAACCCTGGCTTGTAGGTCCATGGATACGAGCCAACAAGCAAGCACTTGCTTAACTCTTGCTTGTTTCAGAAATATCTACGATAAATCTGAGTAACGTCGGTGATGGACGGAATTTTCCCGTGCAAAAACATTCTCCAAAGTGCTTGGTGAGTAAACTTTTATTTTTATGAGTGGATAGCAACTTAGTGTGGTGTGTACTACTACAATTGTACGTGATTGTGTGCACGTGAGAGCCATCTCATTGAAAATGAGATTTTTATACTTTCTTGTCGATTTCAGGTCGGCACTTTAAAAAAATCTCGAAGTCTCATTTCTGCGGAAACTTAAGTTAACATGATGACATTTGTCAGGAAGGAGAAACGAGCAGTACGAGATTTCCACCAGAACAGAAACTGAAACACGCAGCTCTCCGTCACATCACGCCTCCGCTGCGACAATTCGAGATGAGACTTCCTGATATCGAGATAGAGAGAAAACACCCGGTCACCATTAAACCCCGGAAGTGCATGCGAGGTCAGAACACCCAGCTTTTAAAGTCGTTGGAGCGACACAGTCCTCATCTTAGACGCCCTGCCTTTCAGGAGGTTCACCCGCAGAGGGAACCAGCCAGACCTTCGGCTTTCATTAGGATTCCTCACATTGAAGTCGCGAAAATTCATCCCAGGCCAGAAAAACTGAAAGAAAAGCGAAGTTCAAAGGAGTTTAGTCCCCTTGCAGAGAAGATTGTTATATCAAAGCCAGCTCCTCTACCCAGAGAAACCACCACCAAATGTGCTCAAGAAACCTCACACTCCGATTCTGAGATTTCGGAGTCCCGCTCCACAGATAATCTTGACAAACCCTCCTCAGTCTCCATCAGACGAAACGTGTCCTTCTCAGGCAAGAAGTCTCCAACACCAAGCTTGTCTCTAGTTGAGCGAGGAAATCATTTCCAGGCTACACCTCCGTTAAGAATAGGGAATCTTATGTCTCATAGACACACGCCGTCTCCTCCCTTGAAGGAACGACACACACCCTCTCCTCCCTCACGCGTTACTCCCCCGTTACGCGATCTTATCACGCGTGATATCACGCGTGATGTGACGTCACGTGACAGACGCACTCCGTCACCTAGATTCGAATATAAATGCTTCACGAAACTTGTGTCATCGACTGAATCGGAGACAGAAAGCCAAAAATTCTCGGCGTCTTTGTTTAAAAACGTAGCGCGACAGTTTGTACCAATTTCTTCTAAAGATGAGAAAAAGAGAAAACCAAAAGAGGACGATTCCGCTGCACAAGGGTCGACAGACAATCTGAAGTTGAACAGAATAAGAGAATGTTCTAGGTCACCCCCGAATAAAATCAATATTGAAAGGTAAATGCGACAGCAATTCATTGTCTTTTGGTGGTAAATCTGACCAACTCAAATTTTGTCAGTCAAATTTAGAAAATAAAACTTATCCATCATCAGAATTGAATCTGATGTGTGGATTTGACTATAATTATGAGGGATTGAATAAACTGAGCCCAAGTGACTGAGCAAAAACGTTTGCACAGTGACTTTTACGTTTCTGTACATTCTAATCTACTCTTGTACTTTTCTCTACCTTACCAGGATCTATAAATAAGCTCAACACAAATCTACTCAACCCACCAGACTTGATTGTGTTTCCTTCCAGGATATCTCACGGTGGAGGGATCAGCTTGAGGGACTCCTGGGACAAAACTGACGTCGAGATGGTGGACAACAACAGTGAATCAGAGCAGGGAACCTCTAGAAGCAGTTGGCATAGAGATCGTCTCAACAATGCTTATAATGTAAGTATAGCTAGATTTCTAGAAGCAGTTGGCATAGAGATCGTCTCAACAATGCTTATAATGTAAATATGGCTAGATTGCCTTCCTAGCTCAATTCCTGAGAGAAAGAATAGGTAGTTCCAGTAGATTTGCTTACTAACTTAACAATAACACGTGATCCCGCAGAATGACTTAAAGAGAAAGTATAGTGTAGTTCCAGTAGATTTGCTTGCTAACTTAACGATAACATGTGATCCCGCAGAATGACTTGAAGAGAAAGTCTAGAGTAGTTCCAGTAGATTTGCTAGCTAACTCAACAATAACATGTGATCCCGCAGAATGACTTAAAGAGAAAGTATAGTGTAGTTCCAGTAGATTTGCTTGCTAACTTAACAATAACATGTGATCCCGCAGAATGACTTAAAGAGAAAGTACAGTGTAGTACCAGTAGACGAAGAAGTTAGGAGTATTTGTGCTGCCAAGTCGAGCAGCAGTTCTAACTTTAAAGCTTTCATACTTACCACCAACCCTTCACAATGTAAGAATCTGTCAAAATTCAAAATAATATCATTAACTTTATAAATATTATCACTTCTTTTGAACTAAAACATGTAGAATTCGAAATGAAATTTATTTATACACTTTCCCACCTCAAATATAACCTGCATCTCCACAGCGGGATCCCACCACCGAACTATTGACATAAGTGTAGTCCAACCGAACAAACGAGTGTGTTGCACGGACTCTCCACCAAGTCTCAGGAGACCGAGCATCAATGTTGAGAAGATGGCTCAGGTAATAATTATAGATTGTTTAATGAGGGTGTTAATAGTGATCATACTCGCATATATGCAACTCAAATCCGCATTTATGCAACTCATATCTGCATATGCAACTCATACTGGCTTATGCAACCCATACTGGAATATGGAACTCAATTAATTAGCATATGCAACTTATATTCAAATTGAAACTCATTTCCGCACATGCAGCTCTTATCCGCATATGCACCTCATTATATTCGCATATGCAATTGAAATGAGCATATGCAACTCCTATCCGCATATGCAATTCATATCCGAATATTCAACTTAATCCGAATATGCAAGCGCAACTCAAATTCGGTGGCCGACAACTGGGAACCTTGGAATTTGGGTACCCAGAGGGATCACATCACACAGCCCAATCAGTCCCGCGGGGTTCAGATCACACCGTATTGTTAGTGACGTATCTCTGAAATGTGAGCCAGAGGAGATTTGACCAGATGTCATAGATCACTTGCATGTGGCAAGTGAATCGATGTCATGCAGGTGTGTTGAACGGGTTCTCCAGGTATATAAACCTAACTATGAAACCTAAAAGCATCGCATTCGATTCATCTTGCCTGCTTTCTCAAAGTACATTGAAGAGAACCTCATCTAAGAAGAACATCTGCTCTCGGTACTCAGAGTACTTTGGCCAAGATACAAGCTAAACTTGACAGGTTCCCAGTTGTCGGTCAGCCCTCAAATTCACATATGCAACCCATATCCGCACATGCATTATGCAACTTGAACTCATATTAGCATATGGCATTCATCTTTTCTCATAAACAATCATGTTTGTTTACATATACCCCTGTGGAATTCGTAACAATTAAAAGTTGCATGGCTGATCAACATGATGAACAACTTTTATAATGCGATATCTGGGTAAGGTATAGTATTAGTAAAATTTCTTAGTTCCCCTAGTCTATTTTATAAAAACTTTTCAGACGGTGCTCATACGGAGACCAGTTGTAAGAAAAGCAGGATCCTCAAATCGCGTTTGGGTGAGTAATATACATACATGTGTACCTTACAATTTATTTACAGTCATGTTGTTTTATTTACAATCGTTTTACTTACGTACGATCTCATCTTTCTTTGTGATAGATGATCTTTAGAATTTCGTAATTTCCATTGACCCTTTAAGTCTAACAATAGTTTCCATGCGCTCGTTATCGATTCGTTTGAATGAATGATGTCTTTTTACCATGAATTTTTCGATTTCTTCAGATCTTAAGTTTTTATTAGGCGTTAATTTCCAAGTCAAATCAAACGATCAACTTAATTCTAATACGAAAAAAATTGGATTTACAGCCAACTCATGACGTGACATTAAGATTGATGCATGTTGCCCTTGGAAACCTTCGACTATTCGATTTAAGTAATCTAGGAGCGATTCATCTAATTTCGAAAAATAGAGCAGCATGCCACTGTCATACGGTTTGTCTCTGTTTTCCGGAGGTTTGACCTAGGCTTCTAGATGAAGAGGTAGCCTGGTAACAGAGCCCAGGAGAGGGCTCGATTTAGGTTGGAGAGGTTATAAAGTTACATTGCTAATGGGTGCGAACGGGTTGCCACAGTGACAGCTTAGCATTATTATTAACTTTATCTTAGTACGCCGTTTGTGCTCCATTCACCGAACATTTGACTCTATTTTAAGGCCACATGAAAATGGAAACAAAAATATGGTACGAATAAACCATTAAACCCAGGTTAAAACCTGCAAATCGCCCTGAATGACTTACAAAATGATGGTTTTCATATTTCGGGCTTATATGAAATTGAATCAGTGATTTGTCATAAAGCGATATCCTCTGCAAACATTCCAAAGATTCTACGACAATAACAACGAATAAGATAGATGTTCTAATGCGTCCCCCAAAAATGTTAATCATGCATTATAAAGCATTGATTAGTTTTACACCAATTTAAGAAGAGAATGTCAGTTGAAAATTTTTAAATTGATTTACTGTGACGCTTGTTAGCAGCTAAACAATAACAACTTAACAAATTTCCCCTCAGTCGACGAAGGAAGAGAACACGATTCGACCTATCCCAATCAAGCAACCCTCTGTATTTAATTTTATTCCAACTTCTACAAGCTGAAGAATCAAGCAACCCTCTAAAGTCAACTTTATTCAAAGCTGATAAGCATCTCTACTTGAATTAAAGATATCTTGCTTTAAGATCAGCTCTTCCACTTTTGGATCAAGGACATCTTGTGTTTCAAGAACTACAGTGAAACGATCTGGTTTTCTAGTTCTATGATGTGATGCGATGTTGGATTGTTCTAGTAGGAATTACACATCATCATAGTGTTGAAACTGTATAACCTCTGAGTTATCAAACTGTGAGTTGTAACGTCATTGCAATTATACCGTCAGGGTAGAATTCTAAAACCTGATCTTCTTCCCTCTTTACTGTTTCTACTTCATGGCTTTATTTGGGGCTTATGAATCTAGGCTTCCTTAAGAATCTAGGCTTCCTTAAGAATCTAGGCTTGCTTAAGAATCTAGGCTTGCTTAAGAATCTAGGCTTGTTTAAGAATCTAGGCTTGCTTAAGAATCTAGGCTTTCTTAAGAATCTAGGCTCTCTTAAGAATCTAGGCTTGCTTAAGAATCTAGGCTCTCTTAAGAATCTAGGCTTGCTTAAGAATAGAGGCTTTCTTAAGAATCTAGGCTTTCTTAAGAATCTAGGCTTGCTTAAGAATTTAGGCTTGCTTAAGAATCTTGGCTTGCTCCAGAATCTATGCTTGGCTTTCTATATCGGTATAACAACCGGCGAAAAAGGTCCGGTCACGGTTTCTTACTTTCTGTTACAGTTAGGTAGATCTAGGGTCCATATTAAGACTTCCAATGTATTTGCTGAACACACCCAAAAGTTTACGTTAATTAGAAATCAGTATACGGCTCTGGATTCAAACTTAGAAACTGTATGCAACAAGTGTGCAAATTGTGATTTGTCGGCTAAGATATTTCTGGAATATAATGATATGGATATCATTCGTTTATGTGACACTGAACCTTAATTTGCCTAGCAAATGAACGTATCGGAATTCTCAAATCGCCAAAACTTTCATATTTGATATTCTGTCTATGATTTTGTGTAAATACGCATGTTTTTTGCATGAATGATAGCTTCCCCAATCATAGCAGGTAGCTGTTAGCTATAAATAACAGTGCATGACCATTCATGGTTTGCAGCTATTGCAAGAAAGTTTAAAGCAAGTTTAGGACTTGTATTAGAATGGTGTCACGGATGATGCATAAACTAAAACGTAAAAGAGCAGAAACTGAAACGACCACCTCTTACAGAACGATTGCGGTGGGATTCAGGCTAGTTACTGATTACTCAAGGCAAAATTCCGACTCCTTCACAAAAAAGTGTCATATGTTTCCTGAATCTCGTTTCGAGTAATCAACTAGGATAGTTTTGATCTAGTTTACATTTTGAATTGTTAGGAATGACAATTAGATAGTTGTCTTTGGAGTGTTTTTATAGAGAGAGAGACTGAGGCTACGTAAAAGGCCCACCAGAAGTGAGGCACTACTATAGTACCATAGTAGTCTATCATCCCATCAGGACGGTAGAAGTCTACTGCTATATATAAGAGGGCATGACGAGGGGAAGTCTTTGGGGCAGAGGCAACGTTTAGTGCGGTTAGAAAATCTCAAATTAAGTGATACCGTACTTGCTCAAAAAGGCGAATTATGCGGAGAATGCTAACTTATGAGAGTTTATCCGAAGAACACGAAAAAGTGCGATTCTGCACTTGAATTTTGCCTCTGCTTTACGGATTTAGCGATTCTTCACGTTGATAATCATTAGAAGATACAAGTTGTATCCGCCATAGCAGAATGGAATTGTCAGAGAGTTCATACCATGCCACTTTGTATTGTTTTCAGTAATTTTAAGTTAAATCGATGTTTGATTCATAATATTTTGTAGATGTAAACTAGAAGCATGGGACATGTAATTAATATTATGTACAGCCAATAATGCATGATATGCACTTTCCGTTAATTTCTTTAATGATGATATATTTAGTGTGTAAAATTACTTGTACAAAGTTCTGTATGATCTGTTTTCAACAATTTCGTTTTACTTAATCACTCTTAGAAAATTGTATTTCTGGAGATGGTTCACAAATTTTTTTGTGTGACAGCTATTGACCAATCAGAAGTTAGGTACGGCCAATCAATATCGAGCAAATCTATCACGTGATACAAAATATTTGTGACCCGGCCCCTCTTCCAATATACCTTTCTCCATATTGTACATTAAGTGTACTAATAATAATAGTCAAAATAAATATAAAGTATAAAAATAACAGTTTAAAAATCAATTCTCAGTCCTATACTCTATACTAATCTAGATTCTAGAAATTATCCCAAAAGAAAATCTTTAATTATAATATTAGAGCTAAAAATTCGCCTCATATGCTAGGTATCCACTATCCCTGTTTATTTCGTGTTTGTTCGGTATTTCGTGCGGGAATTCATAACATTTCATTGCAGGTCAGTGGTCATCGAAAGCAAAACCTTTAAATACTAAATATATATCCGTTGTTTCTTGTGTTCATGTTGTTCTAAAAACCAGGACTCAGAAACAATTTAAACAAATTCCTAGCTAAAGATCAGGGACAAGATATTTAAAAAAGTTTGTCGTCTATATTATCAAAATATTTTTTCAAACCTACCATTTGGAATGGCTTATAGTTATAATAAAGTTAAGTTCTCAGATCTATATTTTTTCGTATTTAATTTCCGATAAAACTTATTTAGAACAGTTATATGATATTGCCTAAAAATTGGAATGTCGACTTACATTTACTGAAACGAGCTCGTTTACCTTGAAAAATCAGAAATTTTTCGAGGTATGCAACTTTTACAATATGATTTATGTTTTTATTCGAACCATCAAATCTTCTAAAAAATTCTCTGTACTACTGGTTTTGCTACATCAGACTTTTTTTTCTTTTTGTCGCGGTGATACCTTGTCGCGGTGATACCCGACTCACGCAGCTAAAGCTAACGTTTCGTTAAAACGGTAGACGGATATCATCTCGTCAATTTTTCTTTAAGCCGGGGCTGCAATGTGATCAGGGATTGCTAAACACGAATTGCATTGTCAGACTCAGACGTTGCCTGACTTAACGGGCGATGCGCGTTTATATTTATGCATTATGGATCTCACGCCAGAAATGCGTGAGGGCACGTGATGGCCGCGACAGTAGGTTATCAACCTACAATTTGTGTTACCCGACTCCAGACTCGCGCGCGCGGCTCACAGTTTGCTGCTCTCCCGTTAGAACGTTAAACGGATATATCATCTCGTCAACCTACAATTGCCAGACCTGCTGCCGCTAAGCGGCAGCGAATTCGAAATGGGCCGCAACGCAAGTCAATAAAAACGTACATTCCTGTGCGTGCTTAGCACGAAATTAGGTGCGCAATCATAATCACGCAAAAGCTCACACAGTGCAGTGAGCGTTCTAATATTGTCGCGGTGATACACGACTCTCGCAGGCAGCTCAAAGACGGATATAATCACGCCAAGTACCAATAGGTCGCGCGCAGCGTGAGCCACAGGGCTTGTCAGACGTTGCCTAACCTCGTCTCACGTCGCGTTGCGCGCGCCGTAATCTGCCGCTCCACGGCAGCAGGGCTAAGCAACCTGCTCAGCAAGCCTGGCCTGCTGCCGTGAAGTGCGCGGCGCGGCCGCAACACAGGGCTATGTTGGCCGAGCTCTCTCTCTCTCTCTCTCTTGTACAGCAGCGCGCACCCTCCAGCTCCCGTAATTTTATTCTCGCCTGAAGCTCTTCTGGCGTTTCGTCGAAAGTTAGATGGATATCATCTCGTCAACATTTATTGTGACATTTGTTGTGACATTGCGTGGCAGCTGAACGAAGAGAAAATATTTATTTTCTATGAAAATTTATTTCAACAAAATTTACAGTGTTCAATGACAAAATGGAGCCCCAAAGAAATGAAATCAAAAGCGAAACATTGTAGGACAGAAACACTAACAACGTACCATATAAATCAAAGAATTAAAGGTGCATCATGATCAAGTCAACTATGAATCCATGAATGAAACATTACTAGAATATCTTGTAATCAATAGAGAAAGTTATTTTCGTGGTAAAAAATCATTCGTGTCACGGGATAGTGTTGCATGATAGTGATTGGCCGTACCCACCTTCTGATTGATCATTCGCTATCAAGCGATAGGGAAAATTTTTGACCCTCTCCATAAATACCCTTTCTCTAAATGAATATAAACTGTGCGAAACAAAAGTTTTATGCTCCTGTAAGTGCGCTGCGACTTTAACTGTGGTAAAAATTACAAAAACGGGCAGTATGGAGTATCTAGGAAACCCGACCCAACGTGGAACGGTCCCAAATTTTGTGATAGAGATCCACAAGGTGTTGGAGACTGCCCCAAAGGGCCACATTTTGAGTTCAAACGTTACGACTTTGGAGAAGTGCTCGGGAAAACTGTACAAAAACACGGGTGTCACACAAAATCATAACAGGTTGACTTCGATAAACGAAACAAACGGAAACACCCGAAATAAATACTTAAATAAAAACTCGCGGTATTTTTCGCTATGTCATAAACAATTGATATATTCCTATCTCCTGACCATTACAATTGATATCACCCTATCTCCTCACCATTATTCTGACTCTCAGTCATTAAATCTGAGTCTATTTTCACCCCCTGGAGCGAAGGACCGGGGCTGTCTGTAGATAACACGTGACTGGAGCACGTGTCCTGAGCTGTTTGTTTGGAGGAGTGAGGAGAGATGTAACCTGAACATTCCGCTATGTCCAACAACCTGAAGTTTTCCTTCATTAGTCCAGGTGGGTGCAGCTGTTATGCACATTTTAACTATACGGAATATGTAAATAAATAGTTCAACGATAATACATACAATATTATTAACCAGATTTAAATCAAACCGACAATGATTCAAAAGTTTTTAATGAAAAATTATTCTTTTATCGAGCACACTCTCTGTAGAACAGGATTCCTGTTGACATACGGGATATAGCGTGTACAATAACCTTTAAAGCGCGTCTTAAAGCGCATCTATGGCAACTTTAATCTCTGTCTTAGAGTCCAAAGATCCGACAACCTAACAACTCTAACTTACTGTTGCGTAACAAATATTAGTGTTAGTAAAAAGTTGTATCGCGGACGAAGTGTATATTTTTTATTGAAAACTTTTCAAAATATTACAGCAATAAATTACATCAATGAATATTAAAATAAAACGTTGAAAAAGTGCTCCAAGAAAAAGGCCTATGCTGTAATATAATGACGGGATACTAAAACGTAGATAACGGCCAGCAAGCTGACACCTACACAGGATGGCCCCTACAAAAAATTAGTCAAGATACATTTAAAATCGTATAAAAATAAATATTATATAAATAAATCTCTAAAAATACCATAAAAACACCATTACCAAAAAAAATCCATTCTAACCAAAGAATAATATATTGTCCCAGCCTGTGAGAATCAATAAAGTTACCCCATCACCCCATATAATGAGTTTAA
>JH153611.1:255122-271703 GCA_000226015.1 Mnemiopsis leidyi | reverse complement strand
GGGGGGGGGGGGTCACAAATATAACTAATCGGAATAGAAAGCACTTTTCTTGGTTACCTTTTGCTACCCCTCCCAAAAATATTTTTCCCTATCAACAGACTCTCTTAATGCGTTCGTTTACAAAACTTTCTTAGTTTAGGAAAGTTTTCTCTGATTGCAACTTCGAAAAACCTCATCCTTCTCAGAACTTAATGATGTTAACCTTGATCATAATGTAATAATCTCAAACTTCACGTACGCGTATCTGATTAAACAGCAGGCTATTATAGCAGCAGGCTATTATAGTTATTATAAGCTACTGACTTAGTAAGAATTTTGCCGAAGACTATCATCTTCGTAAAAATGAACTTTTCTCAATTTCAGACATGTCAAGCACTGTTGGATGAAAAGCATGAATTAGAACGGAGACTGGCTGGGGCAGAAAAAACTATTTCCAACTTGGCAGTAGTGGTCACCAACAGGTACCTGGAAGAAATATATTCTAGAATCTACGAATATTGAAAATAGGAGTTATTTAATAGGTGCAGGTGCTTGTTGGGCTAAATTCTTACGGTCTTATTTCGATTGAATCAAAGTTCGAAACTGTTTATAGGTTATTAATATTTGATGATGATATCAAATTTTAGCTTAACATTTTTATCGATCGCAGTGATAACACCTCGACGAAGATACAATAGAGAAACTTCAGCTGATCTACTTGAAGAAAGGCGATTCAATTATTCGCTCGTCCACAACGAACTGAGATAAATTACTTCTGCTGCTATAGAAGTCAAGTTATGCAGAACTTTGAAAAATTGGCAAGAGTTCCATAAAAAAGCTTAAAAACAAGTTGACCTATTTTTGCTTACCAAGTACATAAAGTAATTGTTAGTATTGAGTTCATTAATAAGGCAAAAGGTATTTTGATGTTCAAAAGTCTCTTTTTAAGCTTTCGGATTTATGAATAAAGATATTTCACCTGCATGGGCCAACTTGGCCGGGCCAAGTCTTCAAATTGGGAATATAAGACTAAGAGACAGCCGATCATCCCCGAGCTGTGTCGAATGACATTGCACGTCAACTATAACGGACTTCATAACTTTATATTTAATGGCATGTCACATTCTTGTTCAATAAACTGAGCCCTATGGAAATGACAAAAATGCGATGTGCTTGCACGTATATGGTAGTGTTTGTAGATGTGATGGTAGAATCGCCCAATGATTATGATAATGATATGCATTATGCCTATGTAATGGCCGCGTGCTTTTGAAGTTTTGTTATAAAATCTGTCAATCTATAATTCTAAGTGTTTCACCAAAGTCGCACGAACTTAAAGTTGAATATTACAGCTTTGATGAACGAATATTACGCTATTGCTTAAGAAGCTCACTTAAATGAGTAAGCCTTTTATGACAAAATTAAAATGATTACACACATATGTTTATATGTGAATCGAGGTTTAAAGTCCAGCATGACAGGTATTTTGAATGAATAGCGCGATTGATTTAGTTATTTATAAGATGACTATACTGTTACTTATATAGATGTTTGGAACATTTGCATTGAAATTTTTCATTTGTCAAAATAAAAGGCTTGCTTAGTTTCACCCGAGTTTAAAACACATGACATTTAATTACAATCGATATACTTTTGATTCTTCAAAATTAATCTTGTTTAATACCATATTACGTTACGTTTCGTGTTTTGCACTTATTTCTCATCTTTATATAAATAGTTGAAAACGTAGGATTTAAGTTTAATGGTTTGTAGAATTTCGATAAATTAACTTTGAACAAACTTAATAGGAAATAGATACATAAATACAGTATCACCACAAATTGAACAACATGTGGTAAGAGACAATGGTTGTCAGTAAAAGTTCACAATAAGATGTCCTAATGTCTCATCGACTTCATGATACACTGGGTCACTGAAAACAAACAGTCTTTAAAGATTTTCCTGGGGCATCAGGTTTTGTTGCTCTGCAACCAGGACTCTTTACAAAGAATCTCTTCGGAGGGGACCTTATATCACTTATAGTAATCAAATTTTCAATTGGGTTTTATTAAATAACAAAAATAATGGGAATTAAAAATAAAATAAAATTTAAAATTGCCCCACTTTTGAAGACATTAATTTCGTGTCCATAGCAGTCTTGAAAGTTGCAATAATCTCGAAACAATCAGGGTGTCCCTGCGAACAGTGAGCAAGGTTTCGATCTAGATTTAGCTAAAGGCGTTACTGGATGCATCTTACCTAGGTGTTCGGCTGCAGATGACACGACAAAAGTTTTGAAGTAGGCTGAGCTTTGAGCATTGTTATATAGACCGGAGATCATAATTCTGAAATTCTCGTTTGAATGAACGGTTCCTTGGTCATCAAACCTCACAGTCCTAGTTGAAGAACTTGGGCACTACCAATACCGTCATATCTGATAGCGACTGATTGGGTCGGCTGATGCAATTGGCAAATTGCAAGCACTGATTGAGCGAGCACAATTTGGATCATAATTCTTAACTACTCACCATACTTTTGGTGAGCTCAAAATCGCTGACAATTAGGTGAGACAAACAATTATAAACAAGTTCCTTATAATTTTCAGTCAGTTACCGTTGATAAACCTCCTGTAAAAAAATTCCATAGGTTTACTGATGTACCGCTCTTATCAGTTATAAGCCACCCCGATCGCTTGGGCACCTTTTTTGAGTCATATCGTACAAAACAAATTCCAGTCCAGCAGTTATGACAATTCTCCTTCTCATACAACGAGCTACAGGTAGTCATAGTCTTTTTACTTTCCACAAAGGGCTTCTCTATGCCGAGTTAGAACTCTACTCGAGCTGCTAACCCTCAATCTCGACAGCCTGAAGGCTAAGTGGTGTTTGCATCCCCCTGCTCCAAGGCAGCTTCACTGAAGCTGTACACGAACCTTCCCATACCTTGCCTTCGTTTCAGTATATTCCTGCTGTAGTAGTACCTGCGATGCAATATATCTGTCAAATTTGACTGCAATAGTAATATGAATATAACCTTGTAATGAAGAGGTTGCAGGATGGGGTGACCAAACCAACGGTCAATAAATCTCATTTCGGAGTATAAATCGTCGTTATATTGTCAGCTTAATGTACTGTCAGCAGGTTGACAGTCAGGTCACATGTAAGTCATTCATATAACTGGGGATTACCTCAGTGCTCTGCAAAGACTCTCCACGTTTATGTGGCCCCTTCCTTTGTACTCGCTCCACATCTTGGCTACCTGTAAACAGAATATGTTGATCATTCTATCAAGCTACAGTGATTAGATCATGTAAGGCCACATACGACCAATCAATTATATGAGAAATATAAACGTCAGGTGATAAAACGAAAAAACACATGGAAACAGGGGACCCATATATTACTGCGATATCTCTCTCTAGAGCACACTCGGGAATGGACCAAGAACGTCTGATTATCAATGTCTATGATTCACCGAAAAACTCATCATAAAAGAAAAGAATGAATGAGGCTGAAGAGGATATTCATCCATATCGACCCTAGAAAACTTGCTTAATTTTATGGGTAAGCAAAAGGACTGTGAAGTACTCCTTATAGTTGGTGATTTTAATGCACGAACTGGAAACTTTAACTTCAGTCCTGAGAATGAAGACTATGAAGACCACAAAACTTCTAGCACTTGCACGAAGTCCAGTTCCAGTAAAGACGAGATCCAAAATGAACGAGGGAAACGTCTTTTCGATCTCATGAGCTGATGCAATCTTTCATTTCTGAACGGGTGCACTATCGGAGATATCACGGGGGATTTCACCTGCCTTCGATACAATGGAAGCAGTGTTGTGGACTATATGGCAACATCCCGGAGACTGAAACAGAAAGTGACGAAATTCAAGGTACTGCCCTTCACTAACATGTCAGACCACAGACCTATCCTGTGCTCGATTCACATGGGAAGTGAACCACTTCTATTTGCAGAATCAATCGAAAGACTAGGTACACAAGATCAAAATGGAATCCTTCCACAAGGTGTACGGTCTTTAACCTAGAAGTGACCCTCAATCCTGTGGCTGCCCATGAAATTGGGGTAGTCTAGAGTTTCGACTGCAATAATATGCAGGACGTGTTCAAACTTAATGACATTATCTTCAACACGTACAGTGAAATTTGTAAAAACATACTTCACCAAACACAAAAGATGCTATTTCCACAAGGATCAAAAGAAGACGGAACAAATCACGTCCAAAAATGTTTGGTTTGAAGGAGACTGCATCAATGCAAAGAGAGAGCTTTACCAGTTAGCAAGAAGATACGGCAAAGATCCCACGAACCCAGGACTACGGACGAAGTACTACACCAGAAGAAAGACTTACCGTAAGCTCATCAAAAAGAAAAGGAATGCCATTTGAGTACTAACAATGAGGAAATTCTGGATAACATCATAATATCGTGGGAGAAACTCAAGGAGCTTAAGAGAGCACAACCTGAACGATACACGCATGACATTTTTGACATGAATAATTTCTACAACTACTTTCAACACCTATATGAAGAAAGGCCAATGACCAAGGAGGCAAAAGATCTTGTTAAAAATGTAGCAAAACAACACAACCCCGATGCTACCCTGAAAGAACTCAACAAGAAAATGAACAGGAGTATCTCAGTTGAAGAAATAGAGACATCTCTTAACAAGCTCAAGAACGGAAAGGCATCTGGCTTAGAGACAATAACCAATGAAGCCCTAAAGGCGTCACCATCTCGACAAAGGAATATATCCCTGGAACCGAACAGTAGCTAATTTCTTATAGTTGTGAACATAGACAAGACAGTCATCATGATTTTCAACAATAGTGGCATACAGCTCGTCGAAAGTCATTCCTTCTACTATGGTGACACTCAAATACCTTCCACAAAAGAATATTGCTTATATCTGCAGGGGAAGAAATTTTGTTTATCAGGAACCTGGAATCCAACCCAGCTGATGAATTGAGACAAAGAGGCTTAAGAGCCTATTTTGGACTAAAAAGCTACATTGACATAAGATCAGTTTTCAAAAAGGCCGTGCTCAAACCTTTTGATTTCCAACTATTCTTCCCGTGGCCTCATAATTCATATGGTCATCAGGTATGGTTACCTCTTACTCATATGGGAAAAGAAATTTCATCATCAACATCAGGCTACACCAGACCGGAGCACAACTTAAACACTAAATAGCTGGCGAATGGACGCTTGGAACTCCCAAAAGGACTCCGAACGCTGGAGTATGGGGAGAATGTGGACGGTCTATCATACTAGATAGAGAAAATTAAAGTAATCTTGTTCGACACGCTTGCGTCGAACAGAGGGAAATGGAACTCAGATGCGTTCAAGGAAGTCAACAAAATAACCAGTGCACTTGATCCAACATCAAAACATCCAAACTCAGCGGTCCCACTCCCACATCAAGCTGCTCCAAACGAACTACAGAAGCCGATGTTACGAGCATGTTCGTCGGATCACAGAGAACTAAATGTCAACAACACAGAAAGCTTCAGTTCTATTGCACCATTAAAAAGGATTTTCAAATAGAACCGTATCTGGACAAGTGCAGAAATCGAGTGAGTAGTGTAGTGGCAAGATTGAGAATGTTTAAATCTATAATATTATGGGTTTTAAGAGATTATTTCGGGAGAGTCTGACATTGCTATTGTAATAAGACTTCTAATTCTAATTCTTAAATTCTAATTTTAATTCTTATTCTAATTCTAATTCTAATTGATAAGCTGAGAAATTTTCTTGCGCTTTTACTTCAGTATGTATACCTGCTGGGGATCAGTAAGGATGAACTCAGGGGGTCTTCCAGTCCACTTGATGCAGCTCTCGTTTGGATCTCTTATCAACTGCAGCAGAAACTGCCACAAAAACAGTTTCCTTGCCCCTTTAGATGATCCCGATTCTGTATCATTTTCATGTGCTGAAAAAGTAAGTTATTGCTATTGAGTACGGAGGATGATTCATGCAGATTCCTAAAAATCATAAATACATGTAAAACGGTGATTCGGAGAGTCGATAACAATTAAAACATTTGTACAGTGGTCCTCTTGTGCATAATGCCCCGTATCTTTCTCCAAACTCGAAGTACGAGTATAACCCTTTGAATTTAGGTCAAATCAAAAATAATTACCGATAAAACCAAACTGAAGAAAAAAGGATGTATAGCAGAAAAACGCTCGCGCTTACTATCAATCTCATAATAATAATTACCCTGGTCCAAATAATGATTAATTTCTTGATCAGAGTCGATTTCAGATTCGGTGTCACGGCAGCTTTCTTCTGGCAAAGAACATAATTTTGTGATCCGATCATTGATCATAATACCAAGGTACCCAAGGTAACTATGCGTAATTGCTTTCACCAAGGTAACTAAAATTACCAAGGTAACCAAGGTAACCAAGACTACCAAGGTAACTGTGGTAATTGCTATAACCAAGGTAATCAAGGTTACCGGTTAGCAAGGTAACTATGGTAACTGCAAGATAACCAAGGTAACCAAGGTAACTACGGTAATTAGTATTATCAAGTTAACTATATGGGGACCACGGTAACAAACTGACCAGGGTACAGTTGAGCGTACAGAACATCCCCAGAATAAGGGAAGACAGTTCGGAACATCTCAGGATTGCAGTCCGAGAAAACTCCACTCGATGCCGGCCAATCGTCAGACCCATCAGCAGAGGACCTGCTTATCTCAAACTCCCGCATGCATTCTTGTAACCGCTCCTGTGTTGTTGAAATAGAAAGGGGACGTTCATAATTAGACGTCAAAAATCTACATGATCAGCGTTACTGTAACACCAAACTCATTCAAAACTTTGCGACTCAAATCCAATCCGCCGCCAAAAATTGAAATTGGTCCACCTATCATAATCCCTATATTGACTCGCGCCTGGCCTGAACACAATTTTGATTCCGTACCCTAACGTGCTCGGATTTTTGAGAAGCTTGAGGTTGCTGATCCTCTTTGAGTTTCTCCTCTTCCCCTTTTTTGTGTTCTTCTGTATAACCTTCGCCGGCAAACAAGTCTGTTCCCTGAAAAAGTTGTAACTGCATAAGCGTTGTTGTAGACAAGTATGAGTGCTTCTAGGATAACAGTTGCCAAAAGGGAATGAGATTCGAAATAACCTATTGTGCTGAATAAATGTATAACGTTGGCATTTTATTATCGAATTTTTACACCAACCTCGAGCTCTATATCAGAAAGAAGAGATGAGATAGAGGGTAGCATAAGAAATATGTTTTCTTGATCGGAATCGGTAAAAACTTGGTTCTCATTCAGCAGTTGTATCAGCTCACTTGATTTGGCGGATACTACCATGATATCTGCTTGTGGAATAGAGTGAGTGTGGAAAAGAGTGAAGCTGTTGAAATTCAATAAAGAAGTTGTATTTTAGCTTGGGTAAAATACAATAGTCAGTACTTAAGGAAAGTTTACCGAAAGTGTAACCATGGCCAACCAAGGCTGTCAAGGTATCGAGGTAGGTGACCAAAGTAACCAAAAAACAAGGTCAGGGTAATTAAGGGAAGCAAGAAGAAGAAGAAGAAGAGTATTGTAATTTAAAGATAACCGGGGTATCGTCGTTGTTTATTTGAAGACAGGGCATTTTTACTAATTTTTACTATAAAAACCAAGGTAATAAAGGTAGTTCAATGATATAGAAGTTAAACTAGGGTGACCAAGGCGTGTCTGTGTTTGTTTGTTTCTTGTTATATCATTACTGTAAGCTTGGACTGCTTGGAGAATGGGTGCAGCAATGCCCCAGAGGGTTTGTGACATTGCATGGATGCTGACTAAGCTTACCTGATCCTCTCCAACATGATTTTGTTCTCAAGTTCATTCAACTCAGTCACATCATCACTTTGAAATGAAGGTGGACCCTTTGGTGCACGTAAGCAATGACGATTGGTCGATTAGATATTAAGTTAGGATCAGTTGGTCACGTCCGCTAAACCTTTTGTCTAGGGTGACCAAGGCAACCGAACTCACCAGAGTAACTAAGTTGAAAGGTATAATTAAGGTTGCGGTATAATCTAGGTAACCCGAATAACTAGGTATATGTTGAGTATTATTCGACCAAATCAAATTCTCGTATTTGTATATCGAGTTAAGACTCTTTAGACTAAGAGTAAGTATTGATCTGACTCTGAGTAACCACTAATTAAAGAGAAGTGTCAACTGGGGGTCTGGGGAATAAAGCAAGATTAAAATTGGACAGCCTGCAACTTAAACTGCATCTGACTACAACAAACAAATTCTCATAGTGAATGGAAAATTAAGCTACACCCTTCGGCGGGTGTGAGGCGTTTTATAGTCAGTAGTTGATGACGAATCGGACTTCGCTGAAATACCTTATAAGGTATCCACCCCAATTGTTATAATGGAAAAATATACTTGACTTTGAGTTTGACGACGCAGATGAAACCATGACACCATATATGGTATGGGGGATCTTGAAATCATGATGGGTGGTGACCTTCAACTACCTGGTTGTTAAACGCTTAAATATACTCTTTTACGTTTTGAAATAGGGTGTAAGCCTATATGGGCATAAGTGATCAGCCGAACAGTGAGTGGGTCAGATTTTAGATTGCAATTGAGATATTCAAATTCAAAAATAGATAATAGAGTATTACCACTCCCGCTTTTAGTACGCTGTTTTTCGATGAAATATTGAGGGTCTTAAATCTGCGTAGTAAAGAGAGGTACAAAAAAGCAGTTAATCAGACATTAAGACAGGAACAAAATCTGTGTCACTGTCTCACAGTACCTATTATAGTGATTGGCGGTCGCGGTCATAAACTTATAGTTATACCTATTCGTTAGGAGACAATGATGGTCATCTTCTCTCTCGATATCTAACTAAGCAGTCTCCTTCTTATCTCTGTTCCGCCGGACATAGAGCACTCTCCATCACTCATCAGGTCTCCTTTGTATTGTCAGACTTTGAATTTGATGCATGACAATTTGACCCGTGACAATTTGACTCCCCAAACCCCAACAACGAACTCGAACTCGAAGTACCAACTGCTTGAAAATTAAACCTTATGATAGCTTAACATTTTTCAAATTGAACTGAAATTTCTCCCGGCAAACAAGCAATTCCATGCATGTTGTGTCTACCCATTACTTATAGTTATACAGTTACATTATGAACGTGAAACGCGACGTACCCGGCCCTGCAGATCAACTTCAAGTTAATGAGCACTTATCTGTAGGAACTTCGTAAGGAAGCTTCACCAGATTCGCTATTAATCTTAGTCTTACTCAGTGCAAAACCAACAAATTTTCTACTGCGAATACTAAAAAACTCCCGGACTTCAAGTTAAACAAAATACGTATGCGGATATTGCGGGGACAATCACAAACGCGTAGCTTCAGCTAGTCAAACCTCAAACCTCAACTCCCTTACCGAGGTTGAAGGTTCTCGTATTTTGTTCTCCCAAAAGCACTCATCTCTTAACGTTTATCTCCCCTTCCTTGGTGCCCCACTAGTTTTACAATAGCATAACAGCTTTGAGCTGCGAGAGTCGTGTATCACCGCGACAACATTACAAATACAATTGTCCACACCAGTTAACAGAAAAATGTTATCCCTTTAACTTTCTAACGATCAACTCTCGTTCAATTCAGCAGCGAGAGTTGGGTATAAGCGCATAAATTCCTTCTTACCGAGCGCTTCGTGGCTCTCTCTACCGTCCCCTCCGTTCAGAGCAACAAAGAAGGAGGTCCCCCTTTCGCGTGCAACTTGGCAAAGAACGGGGTGATCTCCGATCCTTATTTAAAATTAAAGAGACCATCACCAAGAGACAGAATAACATTAACATTTACAAAGGGTCGGATGAGGGAGAAGGGGACTTAGGTGGGACAAATGACGGTGAACGCCCGAGGAGGAAGGAGGGGGAGTGAGAAGAGAGGGAGGAGGAAGGAGGGGGAGTGAGGAGAGAGGGGGAGGAGGAAGGAGGGGGAGGAGGAAGGAGGGGGAGTGAGAAGAGAGGGAGGAGGAAGGAGGGGAGTGAGAAGAGAGGGATGAGTGAGGGGGAGGACGGCGGAAGGAGGACGATGATCAAGGGAGGACGGAGGGAAATGCATATAAGCGCGTTAAACTTAAACTTGAAGACCGTGACGGCACAATTACAGAAGGGTATCCACCTACTATATATATAAAATCCGACTGATCTGTTTATACTTTTTACAGTTAGCAGGTTAAGAAGAAGTTAAACTGATTTATTTATCATTAACCAATATCAATAATAAACAATATAAGAGAACCAATATCAAATTTCAAATTTACAACATTATCATCTGTAATTCTGTGGGAGTACGACGTCGCACAAGAACGCACGCTGAAGGCCTTTTTGTGAATCAAAATAGCTATTCCCGTGACATCTAAGCCGGATAAAGTACAGATCATATTCATACCGAGTTAATCATAATCAGATAAAAATCGGTAAACGATAATCATGTTCGAAAAATAAAATTGCATAACTCATGGATAAGACTTAATGAATGCCGGGGCCTCAATTTTGTGTGACACACACTGACAATATTAGCAATAGTGGTCAATATCATTTTTTGATATTGAATGAAATCTTTAAGCGGATATATACCGACTATAAGTGCTGCAGGTGTAGTAAATTAAAGAAGAGTTAGATCGTAACCCAGTAAAAATCAAACGAAAAAACTTCGTCACCACGTTTCACAGAACGTTACGTAAATACTTAAATGGTAAAACCTACATAATACACCACACGTAAATTCGCTTGCTTGTTACTTACCACAAAAGCACTGACAAAAAATCGTTCGCAGCTTATTGGTCTGACAAAACGATTGAGACACCAAATACGGCGACAGTTAAACCTAGTATACGATGTTTGGCACAGAAAGCCTACGTAAAATGGACGTTTTGTTGTAGGGGGTTGACAAAGTGGGTGGTCGTCCTCTTGCTATACCACCACTGTGTAAAAACACCCTTAAACGGTCGTTAAATGAACATTCAACTCCTGAACCCATCAATCAATATCAACTTCATCATTGAGTGTAATTTCTAAAGTTCTTATCCTCATTATTCCGCATTTGAATGGTAAGTTTTGCACTGTATTCAAAAGAAAACATATCATACCCAGTATTGGGGGGACCCCCTGTATACCATGTATCAAGGTATCAATAAAAACGTTCTGGTATAAATAAATTAAGAATCAAAGCTCCATAAATTTTACTGACACGCGAAATCTGCCGAAACTGCGAATGATATCATAATCATATCATATCGATAAACAAATCTTTGACGATCTATAAAATAATGGGCTACCGCAGCGTAACCTGCTATTTAGACAAATTTGTTTAAGCGATCAGACGTCCTCAGCTGCGTCTAGATTTGTCTATTGAATACCCGTCAATAAACATTATCTGCAAATGTATAATTGTATAAAATCATAAATAAAACAAATTACACTTTACATTGTAAAGAAAGAAGGTTCAACTTGTGTTGACACAAGGTTAATAACCTAGGCCCCTGTTTGTGTGTACTTTTGCTCGCTACCGCAGATCAGTTACATTCTATATCGTTCTTCGTGGAGTGAGCAGTTGACCATAAGCAGTATGAGAAATTGAGATAGTATGAGACATATAAATCGTCTTTCTAACCCTTATAAAGATTGGTTGATAATCTTTGTCATATCATAATGTCGTGGTAAAAGAACTTACTTAATACTTTGCCATTTTGCCGTCAGTAATGTAACAACTGGATTTATGATAAAGGCAACGACAAGACAGTATTTAGTATCGATGCCCACCACTTCATCATAAAAAAGCAGCAAACAACCAACATTTCCGTTATCGTCAACACTGTTCCAACGATTCTGTTCAACGATTCTGACGGTAACATGATCTGTATTTGCAGCATATGGGGCCGGACTAATATTAACCCATGTTGACCAAGTGTTCTCAACAATATGTCCTGTCAACAAGTTCATCTGAAACATGCCTTCTTTCGTCTGACACATGTTTTCTGAGCTTTCTTTGATTATGAACCTTCAACGAATCATCTGGCGAGCGAGGGAATAAGATGTAGGATAATAAATTTCCTTGTGTTTGAATAGGAGGGAACATGTTGCTTTTATCAAGCGAACACCTCTGGAGATTCATCAGGGTTGGTAGCGACCTGATCGTAACTTCCAGGCTGTTTCTTAGTTTCCGTCAATACAGGAAGTATTCCCTTCTTCCAGTCCCACTTTGTTGTGATAGCTTCGTCAACTTTGTATACCTGGTAAATGTTGTTATAGTCAAGGTTATAAGTTAATCCTTGGTTGTAGTATAAATACAGATGGTTCTAATCTTCCGGGAAAATTTATTGATGTTTCAGTCTTTGAAAGTCACGTAAGCCAGGTCTTAACTGTGTAAGTAGTGTCCCCAAAAAATTCGTGCAAATATAAGTTGTTGAGGGGTACGGATTACGGAATATCCTTGTGTTTTGAAAGAGACACTTACCCCTTTGTCTCTGTTATGACGTTTAAAGAGGATACACCCGATAAGGAGAACTATCAGGATTACCAAGATCACAACTCCGATAATTATGTAGGGTAGATTACTCTTTGTCTTGTTAACAATTGGAGCCTGTAAAATTTCGTGTGAGTAAAGAAGAATTATATACTTGTAAGCATTAAAGTAAAGTAAGTATTACGCAAGAAAGAACCAACCCATAATCTATTAAATACGCTTTAGTTATAAGTTACTTAAAATGGCTTTTAAATATTAAGAATTAGCAATGATCTACAAATAAACTGACTTTTTATTTCAAAATTCAAATATTTATTCATCAATGAGTTACAGTGAACAAATGACGAATAGGAACTGCTTTATAATTGAAGCAATGCTTTAGGACGTGGACAAATTGAGGATATATTTCCAATAACTTTGTGGAATTTGGAAACAAATATCTCTTGGACGAATGCAATGTCCGTTAAAAACACGTTTACCGAAACAGAAATATGTGAATTATTTTAAAAAGAATGAGAAGTATGTGACCCGTTCACTCACAGTCGATAAAGCAGGGGTGGTGACTTGTTTGGTGGTCGGGGCTGGTGTAGTAACGATATCTATGTCTCCCCATTCGAACGGTAAAACTGCCTGACACCCGTCGTCACTTATTTCTATAAAGGTGATTAAAATAAAAATTCGATCTGTCAACATATTGGCATGATTATTAGGATCAATAAATATCTTTTTATCTTAGTCTTCGTTCAAGTTTCTACAAGACAAAAAATACAATTGCGAAGCTATTAAATGTGGGTTGTAATGGAACATGAAACAGTTGAAGTATTTGAAAACATTGGCCCACCTTCCATGATCATTTCTCCACGTCCCGGTAGAGTTCCTGTTGCAACAGCAAACAAGTCGTCTCGGTTGAAGACAACATCTGCAGGAGGTGGACTGTTACTAATGATATTATAACTCTGGATCTTATCGCTCAATTGATGGGATGAGAGATCGAGATGGATTTGAATATGGTGATTATTTTGAGTTCCATGGAAAATTGTTAGATTGACGATGATATTAGCAAAAATACAGCAAAAAATATGGCAATAAATTATTTAAATAATGCCAATAACCAAGCGGCCACAAATCAATAGTTAACTAATTAAGCAACAAATTTATTGCCCACCCTCCCTAGATAACTAATTAATGATTAACCAAGTAACCAACCTTCCTAGATAGTAAACTAGTTATAAATAAATTACAAATCAATGAATTAAGTAATTGCAAACCCTCCCTAGTTATCAAATTAACTAATAAAACTAAACTAATTAATAACCCACCTGCCAGGCAGCCCTGGAAGGTTTCCCCGTTCAAATAGTGTCCCAGTATGTACTCGCGTGGGTTGAAGAAGATAACATTGTCGGGTACTGAAAATGTATCGAGTTACGTATTTGTCAGCGTGTCTTACTTAAGTATAAATATTATCTGATATTTCGTTTATTTTTCAAAATTTTCAGCAGGGCAGCAGACAAACAAAAATGCAAAAATGATTACTCCTACCCATCTATAAATTTCAAGAAGATCAAGATCTCACAAAACTTACTTTCAGTAAAATTAACACCAATCTTATCGGTAGTTTCAACCCCGTTAATCATCAACAAAACTTTGTGGTTCTTCCTCAAGATCTGGACAGTCGAGCTGGTCCCGACCGGGAGGACCTGCTCACTTATTTTCTCGTAGACGGTTATTGTATCACCATGAGTCAGAGACATCACCACTTTCACTGCACCTTCCACCTGAGATTTTGGTTTATAGGTTGATTTGATTTCAATAGAATGCCTTCCCCATATAATCGACCTCCTCTCCGTACATCAAATGTATTGAACGTACGGATATGGATAATTTTCACAGAACAAATATACCTCAAAACCAAATCAGTGAATTATCAGTTCAACTTACCAGAGAAATATCCCAAAAGTTTGCCAAATCTGGGTTATCCCCCAATTGTCCTCCCTCGATTCGTAACAACCTAGGAATGAAAAAGTGCTGACCAAGTGACAGTATGATGCCAAACTAAACATATTTTAATCAGTACTTTACTTAAAGGGAGTCAGCCTTCTAGACAAGTAAATTAATAGAGCACTGAGCAACACGTGTAGGGACTAGAATGAAATAAAACTAATATGAAAAATATAAAAATCTGGCTAGATCATAAATTAAGTTCAAATATAACAAAACTAAATTAAATCATTAAATCTAACCTTGCGTTAAGAGTGTCTGGTTTAATAGTCATAGACAGTTTGTCTGTTACAGTGTCCTTAGTTCGTCTAAGTGTGTACCTCATGGCAGAGTGTTGGCTGAACGAAACTGCTGGAGCTGAAACACGGGGCACGTTTAATGAGGCAGTCACCATGACAACAATAAACTCGACGTGAAACACATCAGACTGAATTTGGAACTAGAAGTGAAACTTTCAACCAGACCCGCCGTTATCATTATAAGGCAAATAAAAATGAAGGTACTCGCTACGGCATGAATATGTGCTATGACGTCACGATGCACCACCTGTGACGTCACATAAAACATTTCACAATATCATCTCTCTGAGTACTCACCACAAACGGGAATACCACAGGAGTCAAATCCGTCAGTTCCACAACCACTACCGGTGAGACACCAAGGTCCGGAATCGGACATGTCCGGATTTCTACAGTAGTTAGATTCAAGCTCAGAGTGGGGATAAACCTGTCGGTAAAGGCGAGGTGAGGCCACTTTACTCAACGTGAAAGATAAGTTACAAAACAATCAGGTAATCCATAATTGAGAGCGTGTGATTGGATAAAAGTAGTCACGTGGTTAGCTGTGACTAACCTCAGGGTAAAAGTGGTGTTGGTGTTCACTCTGGTCGGACCAAGCTAGACACGGACATCCGGACACAGACACACTTTTAGTTCCCTGGTAGTTGATCCAGGTGTTGTGTTGTTTCTTGTGTCGACACTCCTGAGCTGTCGGAGGGAGGGGCTTGTTATTGGTGGCAATAATGACATTATGAGAATATGTTTAACAACAGCGAGTCTTCCTTTTTTCTGAATTCTATTTAAAATTTGAAAAGAAAAATTAAAAAAAGCAAAAGTCACATGAAACTAAAGCGAAAGTGAAACTTAAAGCGAAAGTGATCATACCAGGTGCTCTAGAATCAGTGGGAACCTCGTCAGGTAGACAGTATCTGTTGGTGTACTGGGGACTGTCTGTCCTTATCATCCAGTTTTGTACGGACCTACAGAACTTCTCGTCAACTCCGTCCGGACACTTTGTTTGGAAACAGAAGCCGTCACCGTCATAACTTACTCTGAGGAAATCAGAGATTTAATTTGTGTGGTTTTACGTTACTAACTCTGGGGAAATCAGAGATTTAATTTGAGAATTTGTGTAGTTTTACGTAACTAACTCTGGGGAAATCAGAGATTTAATTTGTGTGGTTTTACGTAACTAACTCTGGGGAAATCAGAGATTTAGTTTGTGTAGTTTTACGTAACTAACTCTGGGGAAATCGGGGATTTAATTTGTGTGGTTTTACGTGACTAACTCTGGGGAAATAAGAGGTTAAATTTGTGTAGTTTTAAGTAACTAACTCTGGGGAAATCAGAGATTTAATTTGTGTAAGTTTACGTGACTTATTCTGGGGAAATCAGAGATTTAATTTGTGTAAGTTTACGTAACTAACTCTGGGGAAATCAGAGATTTAATTTGTGTAGTTTTACGTAACTAACTCTGGGGAAATCGGAGATTTAATTTGTGTAGTTTACGTAACTAACTCTGGGGAAATCAGAGATTTAATTTGTGTAGTTTTACGTAACTAACTCTGGGGAAATCGGAGATTTAATTTGTGTATTTTTACGTAACTAACTCTGGGGAAATCGGAGATTTAATTTGTGTGGTTTTACGTGACTAACTCTGGGGGAAATAGAGGTTAAATTTGTGTAGTTTTAAGTAACTAACTCTGGGGAAATCAGAGATTTAATTTGTGTAAGTTTTACGTGACTTATTCTGGGGGAAATCAGAGATTTAATTTGTGTAAGTTTACGTAACTAACTC